>JAOTQR010043632.1:0-50192 GCA_025774065.1 Solanum ossicruentum | reverse complement strand
TGGCTTAAAATTGATAGCTAAACGGAGACGAGGCTCGACATCGAATTTGTTCAAGTTCGATTATGAATAAATTCTGTTTTAAGGGTGTAACCTTGGCCCATTTTTATTATCATAAATGGACTTTATTTTCAGTCCAAGAAGACTTCTAAAAATATCCTAAGTACACTACAAACCACTTGGCCATTTGGACCCAAAACCAACTAAGAACAAAGCAGGAAATTGGCAACAAAGGTCCATCATATTTGAGACCCAATCAAGCCCAATTTTTGAGGATAAGATGCTGAATTAATAGACCATTAATGGATGTCAATATCAGATTTAAAGTGGAGGATAAAGTTGGCTAAATTGATCTTTAAAACTGGATCAAGTGCAGCACTAATTCATTCCACTAGGAAGTAAAGTTTCAGCTTTCTTAAAGTCTTTTGTCTTCTCTCTAATTCACTTCACCAAGCTGCAAACATAATTCTCTAAGGATTTTGAAGGGAATCCAGAACCTATAAGGAAAAGATAAGCAATTATAGTTGTATATTTAGTATGATTTCTTCATGAAAAATAAGAAGTATATGATAGTATCTTATGCTGGAAATCTGCTGGAAATTCTGGACAGCTTGTGTCCAGAAAGTTGCTGCACACTTGTCTTTTATTTTAGTGATTTCTATATGGTATATGGACTGTATTATGAAGAGAATTTGATGTTCTTAACATGGTTTAAGTTTAGATATTTCTAATATGGTTTCTTTATGAAGAACAAGTAGTATATGCTATTATGTTATGCTAAAAATTCTGGACAGCATGTGTCCTAAATATTGTTATGAACGTTTCTTGTTGTTCGAGAGGATTTTCTCTTAATTGGTTGGATGAATTATGAAGTGAGACTTATCTTCTAACAATATATAGGTTTTTAGTCATATAATTAAGATGCTGCACCACTTTTACAGTCCACAAAGATGAGTTGTTGAATAACGTCGTAATTTCACTCTTTAAAGAAACTTGGGAGCTAAAAATTGTAATATGTTGTTCCATAACTTTCACTTATTTTGGGAATATTTTTGGACTAGTGTAAGATTGGTTTTATATTTAAAAACATTGGATATAATTTTTGTAAAGTTAGAACAAGTTTGGGAGTGTTGACGTCGAAGTGTGGTGAAAGGATATAACGTTATGCCGCTTGTTTGTATGTTGTGGAGAATTGTTATGTGTTGTACTTTGTGGGCTGTTTTAGGACTATTAAGGGTATGAAAATAAGATGTACAAGACATGTACATAATAATGGACGACTACAAGAGGGAGAGGGACGGAGTATTGCTCAGCAAGCTTCAAAAGCACTTTAGCCCCCCCTCATTCAGTTAGGAAATAGAACATCCTCTCTGGTTGTTAGAAATACGTTTAAAAGTGAAAAGGTCGAAGAAATGCCTTTACATCATTAATTGAAAGCTTGTTGTCCGGGTGATCATTTTTGTGATATTGGACTGCCTAGAGGCGTTGTGTTGCTGCTAATACTAGTCTTATTGCTTAATATACTGTAGCTAAATATTTTTGGGAAACCACAGCTACTCCAAGGTAGTAACGAGGTCATACAACGAGGTATGTAAGTCTATTTGATTTCGTATCATTTGGCATGAAACATAGATTTCTCCTTGGTACATAAAGGCATTTACCAACTCCAACACAACAATTAATTGCATCTTCACTTGTGTTACATGTTCATATGATTCCATACACAATCACCTTTGAATCTACATCCATACTTGGTTACCAAGTTACATGAACTCTTGTTGCTAAGTAATGTTCACGAGTTGTTTCATTTCATACGCATTGCATTGTTAATGTAACATACTACCTCCATTGCTATATTGTCTTTTATCATTATCTACATTTCGTATGTTGTATATACAGTCCTAAAGCTCCAATATTATGACCACCAAAAGAATCATCTCAAGGATAAATGAAAGATTAAGCATATTGTTTATTGATGGGTAGTAGCCCGAGGGGTGGAAGAATCACCTAGCCAGGGATGATCTTATCATAGGTGGTAGCCCGAGGGGTTAGGAAAGAACCTAGCCAGGGATGATCCCGATATCCGAGGGGTGGAAGAATCACCTAGCCAGGGAAAAATCTTAACACGGGTGGTAGCACGAGGGATTAAGGAAGAATCTAGCCAGGGACGATCTCGATACAGTTATACCATTGATCAGTTGGTCATTTACAATATATAATATTCAGAGATTGTACAATTAAGGTAAAACTATATAAAGAACATAAGATACTCGATCCCAAAGTATAACTAAAGGTGGTCTCTTATCTTTTACCAGTATATAGTTTCATTTGAGTTGTATTTCAGATACAATATTTGTTGCCTTACATACTCAGTACATTATCTCTTACTGAAGTCCCTTATGGGGGACCTGCATTTCATGCTGCAGGCACAGGTGCTAGTAGATCTCCCCAGTAGAGTACAGGACATTCAGCTACTGTTACTAAGCTCCAGGTTATTCTGGAGCTTTGTGTGTGTTTAGAGCTTATATGTTTGCATTATATAGTTAATTCAGACGGGGCTTGTCCCGAACACTAGTAGATACTTTCTCTTGAATAGAGGCTTTGTAGACTATGTAAATTAAAGTGTGGTCATGTCTCGTACTTTATAATTCACATAGATTACTAACTGGATCAAGGTAGTAATAAATAGGAAAAGAGATTAACTAATAAAATTCTATTAATGTTTCTTATCTAATCAACCAAACTAGATCAAGAGGAGTTTGTGTTAGAACAATAGGTAAGGGTTAGTAATGTCACACTGCGGGAATGGATCAAATCACATACTAAAATTTGTTCTTGCCTGGATCAAAGCGTTTGGTAAACTTAACTTACCATTCTGCATGCTACACACTAAAAAATAATTCTATTATATGGTAATACCGAGTTAGGGAAACATGGGGAACACAATGTCGTAGTTACTCTTTATACTGATTTCACACTTGTCTTAGTTTAGAATTTCTTTCTATAGTTTTTACAACCCCCCCCCTTCCCGGGGAGATAAGTAGGTTAATCCAACGGAACTACTTGAAATTTCTCTAAGGATGCCCTATTCCTTGTAGGATTAGGTTATATGTCTTGACGACGACCGCTTTAGCCTTCAAAAGGGAGATATACCTTGGACGACATCAAGATTTTGGAACCATTGCCAAGGAATATGGCTAAACTTGTTAAATTTGAGTATTTTGGGAATTAATCCTTATTTTCCTCATTTTACATTTTTATTGTTTTTGTTTCAGTATTCAGATGTAGTGTATGAACAACCCATGAACTAGAGGCATTCCCTTGAATTCATTTGACCTATAGATCCAAAGAATGTTGAGAAGAATGTCCCAAGACAACACGAACAATATGGTTAATGCAGTGCTGAATTAAAACTAGAACGAGAGTGATAATAACCCACCTCCACTTGAGGACATTGACCCATAGCCATAGGATCTCAATGCAGAAGCTTATCAATGGAATCAATATTGGCTGAATCCTATAGCTATGGATATTACTGGAGCTATTGTGTTACCGCCACTATCGTATGATGCAAAGTTCATTATCACAAATGAGTTGCTTCAAATGCTACAAAATCATGGTTGTCCATGAGGTACCATCAGAGGATCCACATAGCCATCTACATAATACTGTGTTTGTTTGTAAGAGTGTAATGGGAAACCAAAATCTGTGTATGGATGTTGTTGGGCTTTACGTCTTTCCATTATCTCTAACAAGCAATGCATTGCTATGGCTAACTGAGCTCTCACAAAGTTCGATCACCAATTGGGCTAAGTTGCAGAGGGCTTTTTTGGAGAGGTTCTTCCCAAGATCGAAGAAGCTGAGTTGAAAGACCAAATCAACAACTTCGAGCAACTTCTTGGTAACTTGATTAGTACCATGTAAGTGAGGTTCATGAAGCTTCTATGAAGTGCACCTGACCACAAGATAGTTGATGAAGTCTTAGTAGAGATTTTCTGTCGCGCCCTAGATAAGAATGGCTAAGCATGTGTTGCTACCATCATAGGTGGCACATTTTTAGATCAACCATTTTCCAGGGTTGCTGAGAAGCTGGAAAGGGTGATCAAGATAATTCATATATGGGGAATGAGAGATAGCTCCTCTACCAAAAGCTCGTGTGCTATCAGTACTAGTTTGGTACAAGCTAAAATAATTGAGGAGATGATGCAAAAGCTTGCTCAGATTAGTACCATTATGGAGTTGTTGATGAAGCACAATAAGGAATGAGTTAATGTAGTCACTCGTGAGCCTTTGCGGGCACCCATCTATGAGGAGCCTTACTCTGATGAGGGCATTTTTTTGTTGCTAATCAGATGGAGGATTTTGAACCAACGCCCAAGCTCTAATCAAGACTATTTGCACCAAGGCCAAGTAACCAAGTTCGAAACTATAATAGTGATAGCACCTTCAAAAAGAACAATCGTGGAGGTTACTACGACAAAAATAGGGGCTAGGATAGAGATATGTATTAGGGTTGCAGAGATGGTTACAAAAATGGTCCTTATGTGCCACCATATAACCGTGATTTAGGTGTTGGTAGCTCTAGGGTTGAAGAGATGCTTGATCATCTCTTGAATAATACTGACACATAGTGTGAGACATTAAAGGGGATGAAGTATGACATCTATAGTATTAATCAGAAAAATGAGTCTCATTCTATTGCTATCAAACAGTAAAGAGTTGGAGCAATAGTTTAACTAGATATCAACTCAACTCAACCAGTGACAGAAAGGTACATTGCCCAGCAATATAATTCAAAATCTAAAGAATGAGAGGCAGTATATGGCGATGACTACTCATGGTGGTAAGCAGACCATTGATCCTCCAATGCTTGTTGATCATGAGGAGATGGTGGAGGTAAAAGATGCAGAGACTGGAGATGATCGTGCTAAGGATGGGATGAGTGATATTGCACAAATGCCACAAAATTTGAAGCCTATTCTTAGACCTTCTGCTTTCCCTCAAAGGATCAAAATAAGGAGGAGGGTAAATGCAAGCACTTTCTGTCCATGCTAAAACAACTCTCCATTAACATACCTCTCATTGACGTACAGGAGAAGATACATGTGTATGTAAAGTTCATGAAGGACTTAGTCACAAAGAGCGGACTGTACTCCAGGAGCTCTCCCAAGAGCTTTAACATTGCAATGTAATTGCTACAAGGTCCTTGGTGCTGAAGCGAGAAGATCCCGGCGCATTTATCATACCCTACACTATTGAAGATATAGAATTTGCAAGGGTATTATGTGATCTTGGTGTTAGTATAAATCTGATGCCCATTGCGGTCCTCAAGAAGCTAGGATTAGGAGCCACTACTCTGACAAATATGTGATTGTTAATGGCTGACTGCACAGAGAAGAAACTTATGGAGATACTCTATGATGTCCTTGTCAAAGTAGAAAAGTTCATATTCCCGACAAATTTTGTGATCCTAGATTGCAAAGTCGACTACGAAGTCCCAATCATCTTGGGAAGACCCTTCTTAGCCACTATTCGAGCACTAGTGGATATGAAAGCTGGCCAATCAAGTTTAGATTGAATGACAAAAAATTTGTCTTCAACATCTGTCAATCGATGAAGAGGCCAGACGACATGAAGATGGATGTTTGGGAACATATTGAAGTCTGAGTAACCAAGTTATCCAAGTCGTGTTGCGATAATAAATCATACACTACTTGGGAGGCAACCCAAGCTAATTGATGTAGTAGCAATTTTGTTTTATTTTTACCTTTTGGACTTGTAAATAGTCTAATTTTTAGTATTTTGGTTGTATTTTTTTACATTGGACTGATTGCATATAGGATAACAATGTGTTCTGTAAAGAATATGTAGGTACATGGCCAAGTCAGCCATTTTTGGCTGAAAAGACATCAAGAAGTGTTTCTACGACTAGTTCTATGGGCCATATGTAAAACAATGACCCATACACTAAATCATAAAACACCTCTAGTGGGAAAAAGTTCATGCACTCTAGTCCATGAGCTAACTTTACGGCCTTTAGATAAAACTATGGGCCGTGAATGTGGCTCGTGGACCCCCGGTAAGTTTCCTACTTTTGACTAAGTGTTAGAGGATTCTAAGACCAACTCTATGAGTCATATTTTATTATGCAGGTCATATACCGGTCCGTGAAACCCAGTCCTGGGTTTAGGCAATCTACAATATCAGGATCTATGGGCCGTAAATTTTTTGTTGGCCAGTAATCAAGGTTTCATAGAAGCCTTGGCCCAATAATTGTTGGCCGACTCGATCAAAGTATATATAGGAGGGTCAACTAATTTTGACCCCCAGTCATAACAAAAATTACCCAAAATATCTGACCCCTCTTACCTAAGAATTTTTCGACCACCTACGACAAGCCACCACCCTTTTTTCCGGCAAGCTTTTTTTGGCCACCTCCAAGAAACCTAGGGTTCCATCCTCCTTGGCTCTTTTTTCAATTTTTGCATCTTTTTCACTCAATTCAATAAGTCTTGGCCTTAAAATCCTTTAATATATCGATATTGATGTGATTAGGGTGTAATTGATTGATGGATATGATAATCTGATTAGTATGGGTATGACTCCATGTTTTCTATTATTTGTGCTAAGAATTTAGTCATGAATAATCTGTTGTCAATGCTTGAATAATGTTAAAACTTGGAAAATTATGTGCGTGGCCATGTTTAGTGTGCTTGAATGATATTATGTGAAAACCAAGTCATCTCATGTCGTTTGAATTGAATAGACTGCTTGAAAATCAATATATGTGCTTTGGTGTTGATGCACTCAAATAGGGTCGGTTTGCTTAAGAAACGTGTAAAATGAGATTTGATAGGGTTATGCATGATCTTTGCATGTGGGGTGTTGGATGTTTATTGAAATTATGTTGGGGTGCATGATAAGTATCTTCAATGTTGATTTAAATGCTAAGTATGTCATATGAGGTCCGTTTTGATAAACTCAAGAAATCAAAATTTTTGGATTTAACTCTACAAGAGTCTTCTATGGCCCATGGAACATTCCATGAGCTGTAGTTTCCCCTCATATGAAATTACAAAATCTTTTATAGTCGTAGATTCTTTTACGACTCATAGATTGGGTCTTGTAGATCCCAGCCTGTAGAAAAATTCAACACTAGATTATATCTATGACTCAGTACATGACTTAAGAAATATTCTACAAGTCATACTTGGTCTTATAGATCCAATTTTAGTAACGAAAAATTGTGCACTATATTTCTACGAGGGACTTCTACGGCTTATAGTTTGTACCACAGCCTGTAAAAGTGCCTTTGTTAACCTATCATTAAAAATGTCTGAAATATTTTTGATTTTCATTCCTTGAATAGTGGGGCTAAAAATGTTTTCTAAATGTATGCACTTTAAGTACTATGGCCCCAAAAATTAGAAGAGATGAGATCACTACCCTACAGCGGGGACTACGCAATGACCCCTCGGCGGAACAGGGTACCATCGAGGCCAGTTGTTCATATGAGGAGCTCAGTGTCCAGCCTGACCTGGACATTAAGTGACCATAAACACAGGCTCCCACAAGACATACATGACAGCCCCAGACCCAGGCTATCATTGTCCACTCTCTAAAGTTTAAAGAGAGAGGCGACAAAGATAGCAGTTCCATTCAGATGACTCTTTCTGGAGAGGAGTTCGAGTCAGAGTCCCATGATGAGTTAGAGACAAAGATCTCTAGGCATCACCATAGCCTTTGTATTCTATATCTAGCCAGTGGTGCATTGAATGCATGCAGACCATCTACATAGAGGGTATATAGAGGAACGAACAGTGACGACTAGCTCATTCTATTTTTGAGAAGCCTCAGATTATTACTTTGAGATTAGATAGTTTCCTAGGTATACAGGATACTAATAGCAGATATGGGCTCTAGTAGCTGGCTAGATCATTGGGGAAGTACTCCCTGGCCATGGTTCAGGAGTTTTATGCATTTTATGCCACCACAGTTCTAAGTTCTCTTCCCATGGGGAAGAATCCCCTCGCTCAATCCAGATTGACACATACTAGAGTAAGGGGTCAGCAGGTGGATATTTCTGAGACTACCATTCACTACATGGTATTCGAGCCTGTGTTCCCAGGCCCAAGATCTATAGCAAAGTATGTTAGGTTATTGGAGCAAACTAGCGATAAGACCCAGATGAGAGACCTAGCCTAAAGGGCAAGCTTGATAACATAGGTCATCATCTTGATTGCAGAGCTAGGCCTGGACCTTGAGTGGATAGATACTCGATCGAGCCTATTGCGAAGGCCTCACTCAGCTTCAGCATCAAATTTTGATAGACTGTGGTGAGATCACGAATTCTACCTACACTTACTGATAATATAGTGATTCTAGACTGTGCTATTTTGGTTACCAGTAGCTTGGTTGGCTATGATATCGATTGGGCCAAGCTCAATATGGAGAAGATACACCAGGCAGCCATAAAGGGGTCTACCTCCATCACCTTCCCATGCTTGATTTATAGACTCTATATAGAGTCGAGGGTGGCAATTTTACATCATTAGGACTCACTGATTGAGGTTTAGTGGACTCTAGTTGCTAGCTTGATCAACGCTAAGGATAGTTAAGTGATCCTCATGTGAACACCATGCCCTCTAACTTAGATGCCAAAGTTGTTTGTTGTGGTGCCATAGTCTGAGCCTCTATCCACCACCATTACTGTTGCTACTACTGCTGACAGGCCCCCACAGACTAAGGCCAATATGGAGAGGAGGCCCACTTATACTTCTTCTACCCTAGAGGCCATACTTACACCGACAACACCCACTGGCATGGTCTATGTGTCAGCGACGTCGATTCAAGCCATGATGTAGAGGCTGGCCCACACTAAATCACAATTGACTCAATTATTATAGCAGATTAGGCCCTGGGTTCGCTAGACTATTTTAGAGTCTGAGGTTCATATGTAGGCATTCACGACAGCAACTATCCATGACAAACTCACACCCATGGATAGCCGCATAGATGCTTTTGAGAGGAGAGTTCATCAAAGCCTCAACACAACATGACCAGTAGATTTGACAGCAGCTTCGGGCCAACATAACAACAACATTGGCAACAGTAATTGTATTCTCACTAGCCGAGCCCTCAATGTTAGTGGTTGATTTATTTACTTCCGATGATCCATCACACACTTCCCTTAAGAAGAGGCCTCGCATTGATGATCTAGACACTATTAGACTGCAGGTAGGGATGACTAATGTGCTATCAAAATACAACACATTTGATGCCTAAAACATGAGATTTTGTATGTT
This sequence comes from Solanum ossicruentum, assembly GCA_025774065.1. Classification (NCBI taxonomy): domain Eukaryota; kingdom Viridiplantae; phylum Streptophyta; class Magnoliopsida; order Solanales; family Solanaceae; genus Solanum; species Solanum ossicruentum. The sequence goes on along the minus strand of JAOTQR010043632.1, from coordinate 40,890 downwards.
CTTAATGTGACCTTTTATGGTTTTGATGTGTTTTGTGTTTATTTTTGCAGAAAATATAGATTGGTTAGATTTTGGGAAAAGTTGCAGATTTTGTTGATTATGAAGAACTATGGATTCCACTACGAGCCGTAGCCTAAGCTATGAGTCGTAAAGGTTGTCTCGCAGGAGTTAATATTGTTCAAAACCAAAATGTAAAAATTTAGAGTTCGGTCATACGAGCTTAAGGTACAAGTCGTAGTCCCTTCTACGACTCGTAAGGGAAGCCTCTTAGCAATTAACAGTGTTGATCAAAAATTAGACCAAGAACTGCAAATGTAGACTACGAGAAGGCACTATAAGTCGTAGACCAAACTATGACTTGTAGAAGTGGATCATAGCAGTAAAGTCCAAAATGCCAAGTGCTGACTATGAATGCTCGATTATGGATTTACGACTCGTAGGGCAACCTACGAGTCGACTACGAGTCATAACAGATGTTGACCACATTTTCTAGATATTTTAAGGTCCTTTTTGTAAATATTATAAATAGTATATTATAGGGTTTTAGGGAAGCAATTCATCAGTTTTCATTATTATTCACAACATTCGAGATTGTAGTGAGCTTTGGAGAGTAGAATTTTAGGGTTTTACTTTAAGACTCAAATTTGGAGATTTAGATTCACTTGTGGATTAATATCATTATTCAAGCTTGTGATTCTAATTGCAAAAAGGGTTTCATTGTTCTTCAATTTGCTTGGATAAGAAATCTTCCATGTCTTCTTATTTCATTGTTGATTTACATGCCCAAGCCATGAGTGTCTAAACCCACAACTTGGAGTTATGGGAACCATGAGTAGCTAACTTAGGAAACCTGAATTATTTGCACTTCTTGAGTTATGTATTTTCATGTATTATCCATTTTTCTTCATTTTGCTTGTTATTTAATGATGGTGAACACTAAACCCAGCCTAGTGTCATAATCCCGATCAAGGTAGTGATGAATAGGAAAAGAAAATGGGTAACATAATTCGCTTGATGTGTTCTCGTCTAATCAATCAAACCCAACCAAGGTGAGGTAGACTGGGACAATGGGTAATGGTTAGTTTGGCACACTATGGTAGCTGACCAAGCTCCATAGTGCAATTCGACCTTACTTTTGCCTAAGGGTTGGATGAACTTATGTTATTGTCCTACATGCAATGTCCCAATTTAGGTTGTGTTATCTGAGATGTTGAGTTAGTGAATTATTGGGAATACAATCCCAGTTTGCTCACCAATTTGATCATCTCTCCATCTTAGTACTTTATTTTAATTTTCCATCGATTATTACAAAACCCCTCTTTCCATGAGAGTTGAGTTATTTGATACTTGAATTGGTTGTTAGTGAATCAAAGTGGCAAAACCTTGTATTCCCTTATGATTTGACCCTAATCTATGGTTAGGTTTTTTATTTGAAAACAATCTCTTTAACCTCTAAGTGAGAGGTACTGTTTGAGCGTGATAAAAATTAATAGCGCTGTCGCCGGGAAATATGGCTGTGTTTTGATTCGATTTCACTAGTAGTTAATTCAAGTGTTGATTTCTTAATTCTCTTGTATTTTACTTTTGTTTTTGTTTTTGTTGTTTAGTTTCTTTCGTAGGGTATACTAGGTGTATGCCCAATAAAAAAGAGCCAAAGTGCACCCCTAGCTCCAATTAATCTTATGACCCAACGTGTTGCAAGGAGAATGACCCAAGCAAACATGGATATTGCGGTTGATGAAGCCATGGACTGAAATGATGATGATGTTGGTAGAGAGGAAAATCCACCAACAATGGAAAATAGGCCACACCATAGGGATTTCAACGAGAACGCATCTGGTTAGAATCAATATCGGTTGAACCCTATGCCATAGACGTCAAAGGTGCTATAGTGTTTCCACCATTACAGGCTAACACTAAGTTCATAGTGTCAAGTGGATTACTTCAAATGCTTTAAAACCATGGTTTGTTTGTAGGGTTGCCTATTCAGGATCCTTATAGTCATCTTTATAATGTTGCTTTTGTGTGTAAGAATGTGATGGGTATGCCGAATCTTTCTATGGATGCTGTCGAGTTACATGTGTTCCTTCTATCTCTTACTGGTAGTGCAGCAGTATGGTTGTCAGAACTCCCGCAGAGGTCAATCACCAGTTGGGCAGAATTGCAAAGAGCCTTCTTAGAGAGATACTTTCCAAGGTCCAAAAAGCTTAAATTAAGGATCAAATCAATAACTTTGAGCAATTGATTGGTTATTCTATTAGCACAACATGGGAGAGGTTCATCGAATGTTCGAGAATGGTTCTGGAACATAAGATCAATGATGCGCCAATATCATCATAGGAGGCACGTTCTTAGATCAACCATTCACCAGGATAGTGGAAAGGATGTAGCAAGTAGTCAAGACCAATAGAGCATGGGGGCAAATGGATAGAGCTTCTACAAGGAGTTCATGTGCAGTGAGTGCTAGTTCAGAGCAAGCAAAGTCAATGATGAGATCACGCAACAACTTACTCAACTCTGCACGAGTATGGACTTAGTTGTTAAGAAAAAACAAGAAAAAGTTCATGTGGCAGTCCACCAACCTCCTGTAGCATGCATGTATGAAGAAAATTTCTTTAATGAGAATGCTTGTTTCATTATAGACCAAGTGGTGGGTTTTCGAAACAACGCCCAAGGGTCTAATCCAGACTATTGACGTCAAGGTTCCAAAAAATTCAAGATCGGAACTACAACCAAGAAGGTGCATATTGAGATACCGTAGTAGTAATTTTGAGAGAGATAGGGTGCCAAAAGTCAAGTGGGGCCGAAGAGATTGGTATAGAAATGGTCCTTATGTGCCTCCTTATAATCGTGATGTCGGTTCTAGCAATTCCACGATAGAAGAGATGTTTGACAAATTGTTGAAGAAAGCAGAGAACTAAGATGAGACCTTGAAAGGAATAAAATTAGATATTTCAAGTATCAACCAAACGATAGAGTCTCCCTCGGTAGCCAATAAGCAACTCTACAACAATTTGGTCAATTGTCCCTCTATTTGAATCAACACCAAAATGGTACCTTACTGAGCAATACAGTTCAAAATCCAAAAAATGAAGGACATTGTATGGCAATCATGACTAGGAAGGTAAAAGCACCATTGACCTTTCTATGTCGGTTGGAGTGGGAAATGCACATGGGAAGAAACCATAAAAAAGGATGTAGTTGAGAGAGATAATTGTGCGAAGAATGGGATAGATGAAGAGTGTCACAAGATGATAAAATATAAGACTATCCCAAGACCTCCTCCTCCTTTTCCTCAAAGAATCAAAAAAGGGAGGAAGAAAGCAAGCTCAAGCACTTCCTAGCAATGCTAAAGCATCTATCGATAAACATCCCTTTGATTGAAGCCTTAGAGAAGATGTTGGGTTACGCAAGGTACATGAAAGACTTGGTTACAAAGAAATGGACGGTGAGTCAAGATCTTTCTAAAGATCTTCAACATTGTAATGCCATCACTACCAAGTCATTGGTTCAAAATCGCAAAGACCCAGGTGCTTTCACCATACCATGCACTATCGGAGAAGTGGAATTTGCTGGAGCACTTAGTGATTTGGGTGCTAGCATCAACACAACGCCACTTGTCATCTTCAAGAAACTCATCTTGGGAACTCAAACTCCTATGAAAATGTGATTAATGGTAGACATAATAGTCAAGAAACCTGTGGGAGTTTTTAATGATGTGTTGGTAAAGGTAGATAAATTTATATTTCCTACAGATTTTGTTATACTTGACTGTGAAGTTGATTTTGCAGTTCCTATCATTCTGAAGAGACCTTTCTTAGCTACTGGTCACACTCTAGTTGACATGGAGAAAGGGCTACTCATATTCAAATTTGGTGAAGAAGAAGTCATGTTCAATATTTGCTAATAAGCCAGAAAGTATTGTGATCTGAGGGTGGTTTCGGTGATACAAGCTATTGAAGATGATGAGTCGGAGGTACCGGTTGTGCTACGACTAGGAGTTGATACTTTGGAGGCAGTTTTGATGAACTTTTATGGTGAGGGTAGACTAGATTATGAGAAGACAGTAAATTCCCTAGGGGTTTCACCTCAACACCAGACAAAATTGGAGCTAGATTTGAAGAACCGAGAAATGCCACCCACAAAGACCTCTATAGATGTGCACCAGTGTTAGAGTTGAAAGCACTTCCATCACATTTGAAGTATGCATTCTTGGGAGAGAACAATACTATGTCGGTCATTATAGCTATGGATTTGAGTGATAAGCAAGCAGATGCCCTTATGCCAGTGCTTAAGCAATTTATAAGGGCTATTGGGTGAACTATTGAAGATATCATTGGTATTCCTCGTAAGATAGGCACTCACAAAATTCAGTAAGTCAAAGACTACAAGCTTAGCATCGAGCATCAAAGGTGTCTGAACTATCCTATGGAAGAGGTGGTTCACAAGGAAATCATCAAGTGGTTAGATGCAGGGGGTAATCTACCCGATTTCTGACAGTGAATAGATAAGCTTGATATAGTGTGTTCAAATAAAGGGGGTATCACAATGGTGCCTAATGCTAAAAATGAGTTGATTCCTATAAGGCCACTCATCAGATGGAGGGTGTGCATGGACTATGGAAATCTCAATGCCTCAACAGAGAAGGATCACTTTACTATGCTATTCATGGATCAGATGCTCGATAGACTTGTAGAAAAAAGATGGTACTGTTTTCTTGATGGGTATTCTGGCTATAATCAGATCATCACTGCCCTAGAGGATCAGGAGAAAACCACTTTTACAAGCCTCTATGGCACTTCCAAATTTAAAAAAATGCCATTTGGATTATGTGATGCCCCACCAACATTCAAAAGGTGCATGACGTCCATTTCTCTTATATCATGGAATGCACTATAGAGGTCTTCATGGATGATTTTAGCATGGTTGGACACTTATTTGAGGATTTCTTGGCATAGTTGCAGGATGTTTTACAACGATGTGTGGAAAATCATTTGGTGCTAAATTTGGAAAAATGTCATTTCATGGATAAAAAGGGTATTGTGTTGGGCCATAGAATTTCCAGTATAGGCATTGAGGTTGACAGGGCTAAGGTTGAGGTAATTGAGAAACTTCCACTACCCATTTCAGTTAAAGGTGTTCGAAGTTCCTTGGGACATGTAAGATTCTATAGAAGGTTCATAAAAACTTCCACTACCCATTTCAGTTAGTAGTAACTTACCTCTTAATGCTCTCCATATCAAAAAGGAGCATTTAAAGGAATGTGTTTATGCCAAGTGTGCTTGTTGAGTTTAGTGTGATTCCTGTGGTCCCTGATTATGTTCCAAACTAAAGATATAGTAAAATTGTCATCTGAGTTCAGCTTTCATACTGGTTTATCATGCACATCCTACTGATGCTGCAATTGAATGGATAGAATGGTTGGAACCAATTGAGGAGGAGCCAAAATAATAATAAGATCCACATTCCACTGCCCATTCTGGATAAAAGAAGAAACAATAGCATTGTTGAACCTCCTACTAACATTACTGAAATTTGCTAGGGGGCCTACTCCCAACTAGTCATCCCACCAAAAGGAGCATGTCCCAGATTGAATTCTTCACTACATATGAGGCTCCATAATGATTTTGTTATGCATCATGTGTTTTCTGATAAGAGATTCACCTGTACCTATTTTTTGCACACAGGATTAGCTCTCTGACAATATTTGGCCTCAGAAAAGATCCCCCCAGAGTTACTTTGGATTTAAAAATCCACCGATGTTTGAACAGAAAAGCCATGCAAACATCTTCTATCATCACCACACTAATGACACCTTCCTCATATGGGAAGCTAAGGTTCTTCCAAGAAGACCAATGGTACTTTTTTTTCTCCTCATACTAGCCCGAAAAGAAGTCAGCAAACAGGCCCTGAATTTGCTTGATAGTAGTAGATGGGGGAGGGGGGAGGGGGGAGGGAATAGATGACAACAAGTATATAGGAAGGTATTGCAACACATACTTGATTAGAGTAGCTCTGCCCCCAAAACTAAAATCTTGGATTGCCACCCTGAAATCCTGGCAACCACCTCGGAAACCATATCTGAGAAATAAATTGCTTTTTTCCTTCCAATGTAGAGTGGACAACCTAAATAGTTGAAAGGATCCTTCTCTACACAAAACTCATAACATTATACACTCTATTCCTAGTAGTTCTGAAAGCATTAGGAGGAATAATAAAGTAACTCTTTGATTTGTTGACTAGTTGGGCAGAAACAACCTCATAGGTGCTTAACACTTTCATAATGAGTTCTAAAGATTTACTTCTACCAGAAATAAAAATTGTAACATTATCAGCAAAGCATAAGTGATTCACTTGGGATCCTCTCTTCTCCATGTAGGACCCATGAAAATCAGGATTAAAGTGTAAACTATTTAGCATCCTTGAGAGAACCTTAGCACCAATGATAAATAATATAGGTGAAAGGGAGTCCCCGTGCTTCAACCCCCTAGTGGAATGAAAAAAGCCATGCCTAGTACCACTAAAAATAATGGAATACCAGTTGTTGTCCATTATCCTCCAAGCCATATCAATGAATCTTTCACCAAAACCCATTCTTCTCATGACAAGACAGATATAAGACCAAGAAACCCTATCATAGGCTTTAGCCATGTCTATTTAATCACCACATTGCTACCTATATTGGGTCTCCTAATCTTATGAATGATTTCTTGAGCTAGCATGATGTTCTCTGAGATACTTCTACCGTTGACAAAACCTGACTGATTTAAAGAGATCAAGTCAGGCAGAATAGGGGCCAATCTGAGGCATAACAGCTTAGAAATTACTTTGTTCACATAATTACTAAGACTGACAGGCGTATATTCAGACAACTTGTTGGAGTTACCGACTTTAGGAAGCAATATTAAACAGGCATAGGTGAAGTACTTGGGCAGGAATTGATACAGGCTTCATACCATCTGGGCCAGATGCTGAATGAGGACTCAATGAAAACACAGCTTGTTTAACCTCCTCCATGTATAACATTCTCTGCAATACTTCATTTTGATCCTGAGTTACTATACCAGGAATACAATTATGCACCTCCTCATTAATCCTTTTTATCTTACCAGTAAAAATATTTTGGAAATGTGACAGGCAGCCTTAATAATAGCATCATCCCCTTGGATCCACTCTCCATCCTCATCCTGAATTTTATGAATAATGAGCTTCCTCCTTTTACCTCTCAATACAGCATAAAAGTACTTAGTGTTTGCATCCCCCTCCTTGAACTAGTGAAGCTGTGACTTTTGTTTAAGGATGGACTCTTCTAACTTCAAATATTTAATATATTCAACATTAAGATAATGAAGACTGGTTCTTCTATCTTAAGAATTATGCATGATCATTTCCTCTTCTGCTATTCTGATCCTCTCCTCAAAATCTCTTACTTTGACATGAATATCCCAAAGTGACTTCTAGACCAAACACTAAGAGTTTTAGCAAGTCTCTAAAGTTTCTGATGAAATATCCACATAACATTCCCATGAATAGCCTTCCCCAACACTTCTGAACAACATCCATGAATTTTGGCTCATCAACACAACTATTCAGGAATTTAAAATACTTGGTAGTGTTGTCAGGTTTAGTAGTCATTTCCACCAGTAAAGGACAATGATCTGAGCCTATAGAAGAGAGGTGAGTAACAGTGGTGAGAGGCATGATTTCAAGCCATTTGTCATTGACCATAGCCCTATCAAGTCTCTTCCAAATTCCGAATAAGGACCCCTATTATTACACAAAGTGAATTTCTGGCCAACAAATCCCAAATTAACTAGGCCACACCCTTCTATAACACTTATGAATTCAAAACTCTTCTTTATATTATATGGGACTCCACCTTTTTTCTCCTTAGTAACAGTGATAACAATGAAGTCTCCAACACAACACCATGGAATATCAGAGTAAGTGCTTGAGAAGTTCAACATTTTATCCCACAGAGGCCTTTTAAGTAGATCCCTGCATTTGGCATGTACAGAAGTTCAAGTGAACATGTGAGGGAGTTGAGAGTGTTGGATCTCACAAGTAACCTGCTATTTATCTTGCTCCAAGACCTTACAGACCACATTATGACCCCAAAACACCCATATTCTCGCATTAATGTTGCAAGCAGCTTGATCCATAGCAAGGTAATTTCTATAAGTTAGAATTTGAGAGTTGTCAGCAAAAGGCTCCAAATAGATAATCATTGAGAGTTGATGCATGACTTTAAGAGATTAGATTATTTCCATTGCACCTTGGGTATTAATACCCCTTGCATTCCAAATGATTGTGTTAATCATTGGGATAACTTGGAAATAAAGAGCCTTGTGTTTGGTCTGCCAGAAGTGGCAGTGGATATGTTATTGAATTTTTTACTCTAATCCTTGGCTTGATGAACCCCACTAGGAGATAGACCCTGCTCTTATGTTACCTGCTGGATTTCCTCCTGCAATTCAGCATCGTGTTGAGGTCTAAAGGCTCTAATGAGGTGTTCACTTATGGCATCAGCTTCATCTTCATCATTCAGAGGTAGTTGATCCTGATAAACTTCATCCTCTGAATTAATAATAGCATATTCATCTTCCTCGTTTTTAGTACTACTAGTAAGAACAGGATCAGTATTGAGATGGCAACTGTTGGTATTGACATCGGGAGTGATCCCATCTGGAGAATTCTGTATCTGGACAGAAGAGGGGTAAAATCCAAGGGATTGTAATGATCCACCAATATGAATTTTTTGCATATATCAGCCTGTTGAGAAGTCTTTGAACTCCCAGAATTCTAATCAATAAAATTAGAATTGTCATCAACCCCTGATTTTTAGCGAGCTTCTTCTTCAAAGTATCACTCCTTTTTTGTTGGGTTTGTTCTTACTCTTAGTACCACTTGAACTAGCCTTAGACCCCATGTTTTTTGCCAACCCAACCTTCTGCACTTTCTGAGGAACTGCAGCAGGTTCAGATTGACAGTGACGTGCTTTCAAAGTGGTATCAAGAGAGTATAGTTTTTCCCCCGGGTCATTCACAAGGTTGTTATGCACATCATAAGATGGTATCCCCCTATTAGGTTCCCCTACCTGCATGTGAGAGGGCTGCTCCTGTCTATCCAACCTTTCCCCCACAACTACATCAGCAGACTCAAAAATAACAATAGGGGAAGAATGGGGAGGGGCAACAACAACATTATTTTGTCTCAAACAAGTAATGGGATTTGGGGGTTGATCCAGAACACTTGGACCAGCATCCACAACCCGGGATGCTACAAAGTCAATAACTAGCCTCTTGGAAGATTGTTGCTCACTATCCTTCTGCTGTTTAGCCTGTTGTTGCCCTGCTCTTGTCTTTTCTTGTTGGTTTTCCTCTTTTGAACTTGCCACTGGTCCTATTTAGGAGAAGTTTCCCCATCCTCTTTTTTCTTTTCCCTAGGCAAATTTTGTTGTTATGTTGTTTGTTTCTGAATGTGATTCCCTTTTTATCCTCTACCCACAGCAGGTTTGGCTGCACTTTCTTCTTCTTTCCTCTTTCTAACTTCATCTTCCCTCCTCTTAATTTGACAGTTCATAATAGTATGGCCCTAATATTTTTGCAATGAGAGCAATAGCCAGAGATGTCCTCATATTGAATCAGCTGCCATCTACCCACTGATAAGTCATTTTCATCATACCCATCCACACATGTTCAGACCTTTCTTTTCTTTTCTGATATCCATTTGGACCCTCACCTATGCAACACTACCCCTAGTCTTTTGAATTGAGGTAGAATCAAGATATAGGGCTTTTCCAAAAGAAGTAAGCAAAGCTGTGATAACTTCCATGTAGTAACAATGCCATGGAAGTTCAGGAAGAGTCACCCAGACAGGAACAATTGATGTCTCCTCTTCAGGCTTAAAAGTAGGAGTCCAAAGTTGCAACCTTATCAATTGGCCCTCAATATACATTTTTTGTTTGCTCCAAATAGTTATATGATCTACTTCATTATCTAGATCAATATAAATATGTCTAGAATTGAAGTGAGCAATCTTCACACACCCCACAAGCTGAGTTTGTTATATAAAACTCTTCCTTATCACTTCCATTTTAGGCATGGTGTTAGTGAACTTGCTTATTAGGGTGAATCTACATCTATCAGCTAACTTCTCCAAGAACTCTTCCTTCTTAAAAATAACAGCAGGATGGCCCTATTTAGTAGTTATTTTAGGAGGAGATATATCAATAGGGACCTCATTTCTGGGCTGGTTCATCCTAATTTTAGTGGCAAAGGATCGAACCACAGTTGGAGGAGATGGATCACAAGGTTGTTGGCTGGTCCTACCATTTCCTTGGCTATTCTGCTTGCTTTTATCAATGGAATTATCTCTAGTGCTGGTAGGAATGTATCTATTTTTGTGGGGCTGAATTGGATCAGAATTAGAGGAAACTTTGAGAGGAACAACTTGCTTCAAAGGTTGCCTATCTGTTTAGAGACATCACCCATTGGGCCAGTAGCCTTAGTCCCAGCATTCACAATAGGCTTAGTCTTAGACTTACCCTTGTCAATACTCTCAACATGGCCACCCTCAGACAAATGATTAAGAGATAGACTTTGATCATCAACCAAAGATATAGGAAACTTACTAGAAGTCAAGGGTGAGTCTTTTGGATCCTTCGTTCCTACCAATTGACCCTTCTTTTGGCTTTGTTCTATATCCTGAATCAGCACGGCCTGTTGATGACTCAATTCACCAATCACTTGAGTCTGACCAATCCCATTACCATGTAATTATGGAGAAAATTAATCATTCTTCATTCATTGAGCTCTATTCTCTGAATTAATGGCCTTCAGATTGGTTCCAATAGGACCTCTTATCTCCAATTGGTTCCCAGTTAGATTTTCCAACTTGGAAACCGTAATTTCCAAATTCAAAGGGATTTGCACACTAACTTTTGGGGATTTTGGGTCTGGGAGAACTACCTTGTCCCCAAGAGTTGAGCGGTATGTATCTTGACCCACGAACTTGCCAGAGCTCCGTCGCCATCATTAGAAACCTCCTCGTCGTTAATTCCACTAGTGGAAATGGCCACAAAAGCTCCTGAAGATGCACCAAGACCTAGAGAGTTTGCTCTCATAGGTGTTGTGTCTCAAACATCCCTTGAATGGGGTTGAATCTGAAGACGCACATCAGGCGATTCTCCCAAAAATTGCCTGATCATATCTCTGAATTGGCACGATGGAATATTCTGATTCTTTGACCATAAGTAGATCCTAATATATGGATTCATCTCCAGTCCTTGGATAACATGAATTTTCCCAAATTTGCTAGGGAAATAATTTTATGAGCCCTAGACATCTCCTCCTCCGAAACCACTACAGCGATCGCCGGACTGATATATGATTTTGTGGAATTGTGGGATTCTTGTATGCGCATGGGATTATTGGGATGATGCATCATGGCAGGGCACCCTTGGTAAGTTTGGTCCAGCGATGTGTCGTACTCCTCCAGTGGCTCACGCGCAATTCCGATGGAGCAGATAGTGCACGCTTTTTTGGAGAAGAAAAACTTAGAGAGAGAGCGTACAGAGAGAAAATAATTGGAAAAATGAGAAAGCAATAGGGGTTTAGATTGAAGATTAATTGGGGATTTTGATTCACTTGTGGATTAATTTCATCATTCAAGCTTGTGATTCTAATTGCAGAAAGATTTCATTGTTCTTCAATTTTCTTGGGTAAAAAATCTTCCATGTCTTCTTATTTCATTATTGATTTGTGTGCCTAAGTCATGAGTGGCTAAACCCACAGCTTGGGATTGTGGAAATCATGAGTAGCTAACTCAGGAGACCTGGATTATTTGCACTTCTTGAGTTGGGTATTTGCATGTATTATTCATTTTCCTTCATTTTGCTTATTTAATGGTGGCCAACATTAAACCCCACCTATTTTCATGATCCTAATCAAGGTAGTGATGAATAGGAAAAGGAAATGGGTAACAAAATTTGATTAATTTGGTCTTGTCTAATCAACCAGACTCGGCCAAGGAGAGGTTAACTGGGACAATGGTAATAGTTAGTTTGGCATACTATTGTAGCCGGCCAAGCTCCATAGTGAAAGTCAACCTTCATCTTTTCCTAAGGGTTGGAAGAACATAAGTTACCGTCCTGCATGCAATGTCCCAATTTAGGTTGTGTTATCTGGGGTGTTTAAGTTAGTGAATTTTGGGAAACACAACTCCCAAGTTGCTCTCCAATTTGATCGTCTCTTCATCTTAGTAGTTTAGATTAATTTTCCATCGATTATTGAAAACCCCTCCCCTTTCCTTGAGAGTTGAGTTAATTGATACTTGAATTGGTTGTTTGCGAATCAAAGTGGCAAAATCTCATATTCCCTTGAGATTCGACCCTAACCTACGGTTAGGTTTTATATTTGACAACGAGTGCTTTATCCTCAAATTGAGAGGTACTATTTGAGCATGATCAATGACAGAGGAGCAGGAGTTAGAGCTTACAAAGATATGATCAACATAGGATGAGGAATTGAGGCAAGCTCGTGAGCATGAGAAAGTAAGGGATGTTGGGCCCTCCGTACATGATTCTACTATTAAGGAGGCCACCAAGCAAGTTAAGGGTGGCCAGACTCAGCCAGAGGCTGGGGCTTAGGCGCCTAGGTATTTTTGTTGACCCCTGTGCTTTAATATGTTATTTCGTGCATTGAGGACTATGCAAGTCTTTTTCGATTGGGTGTGGTAGCTACAAGACTTAGTGAAGTCTGAGTAACGTTGGCCTACAACTATCCCAAATTTTGAATCCTAGGAGTTTTCTTGCCTATGTTCTTTTTCCCTAAGAATATTTACTTTGTGTTAAACTTCATGTTTAGGATATGCAGGTAGTATTATTAGCATGTAGTGAGATCCATGGCATATGTTTGTTTTGTGGAAAAAGACATCCACCAAAATTTTTGTTAGTTAGTCTTGATAGCAACTGTGCATGTTTGATTGTTGATAGTGCTTGTTTTGATAAGTGAAGATAATTTGTGATGAAAGGCATTATTTGAGAGTCTTTGCTAATAGTGAAATTTGTGTGATGTGTGTATGAGCTTTTATTTTATAAATTCATATGTTGTATTTTGATGTGCTACTAAAATACAATACTTGTGATGATTAAAACTTAAAATTTTGTATGTTCTCAATACGATGTTAGTGGGTTTTATGTGTTTTTTTATATATATTTGCAGGATTATGGATTGACTATGATTTTGACAAAAATTGCAGAAGTTTCTGGTTTTTGTTGTTATACGAGACCCTCTATGGGTCGTAGATCACACTACAAGCCGTGGGGAGGTTTTGTGAAGATTTCTAGTGAGGGGCTATTTTCTAAAGTTTATTTTATGAATATGCAAATGAGTTATAGATGAGTTTATGAGTCATAAAAGAGGATTTGTGCCCATGAGGATCCGAGGATTGGACTTGGAGGAATATCATCAGACGAAACCCCTTTTACAGGTCGTAAATCACTTTATGAGTCATAAAGAGGTGTCATAGAGTTGAAGTCCAAAATTCCAGTAGCAGAATACGAGACCCCAATTACAGGCCGTAGAAGTCAATACGGGTTGTAAAGTACCTCTCATATGGTGTGCTGACCAGTTCTCCTATTTTGTTTAGGACTTGAATTTTAATTATTATAAATAGGTTTTTTAGATTATGTTTCAGAAGTTTTTGTCTAGTACTCATAAAACTCAATATGTTGAAAGAGAAAATTGTATGATCATATTGGAGAGTCTTTGATAACACTTGTAGTTTAATTAAATCTTTAAGCTTGTGATTTTCATTGAAGTTGGATTGCTTGTTCTTAACTCTATGGTGTAAGTGTTCAATTATATCTTCTCAATTCATAATTCCTTCATCTATACATAGCATGAGTAGTTAAATCCACAACTAGGGCTATGGGAACCCTGAAGAACTAACAAGGTAAAACCAAATAATTTATATTTCTTGGGAGGTCTATATGCATATATTAATTAATTCTCTTTGTTTTGCATATTTTCTAGTGGTGGCCAACATTAGAACTCGTCTAGTGTTACTGATTGGACAAGGTAGTAATGAATAGGAAAAGAGATTAATTAACAGCATTTAATTGATGTTTTCTCGTCTAATCAACCAAATTAGGCCAACGAGAGGTTGTACTGGGACTAATAGGTAATGGTTATAATGCACACTATGAAGATGGGCCAAGTCGCATAGTGAAATTCACCTCTCACCTTTGAGCAAAGGGCTTGGTGAACATAAATTACCGTCCTGCATGCTATACACTAGAAAAGAATTAGGTTATCCGATGATACTGAGTTAAGGAATCATGGGAAACATAATACCCTAGTTTCTCTCCATTATTGACTTCTCTCGTGTGATAATTGCAACCCCCCCCCCTTTGGTGAATTAAGTTGGTAAATTACTCGGATTGCATGTTGGTGAATTCTCTTGAGTCTAAATATTGCCTATGGGTTTGACCCTAACCTTGGTTACGTTATGTATCTTGGCAACGACCGTTTTGTCCTCTAAAAAGTAGGTTAACTTGGCGACATCAAGATTTTAGCGTTGTTGCCATGGAATACGTCCAGACTTAGTGAATTCATTAGTAATTTGAGTGTTAATCCTTAGTTCTTTATTTTACTTTTTTTTGTTATTTTTGTTCTTTTTCAGGATGTAGGTGTAGTGTATGCCCAATACTCGGAGTCAAGGCAATCCCTTAACTCGATTTGATCAAGAGATCCACAGAACATACAAAGACTTGCTAGGGTAAGGAAAAAGGGGGGTGGGGAACAAGCACACTTAGAGAGCAAAGTACAACGGCGGGTTGTATGTTGCATTCGAGAAGGATGAATCGCATAAGAAGAATGACCCAAGACAATGCCAACAATGTGGCTAATGTAACTCTGAACAGGAATAATAATGAGGATACTGAGAATGAGAACCCACCTCCTTTGGAGGATATTATCTCCACTGCCTAAGGATTTCAACACCAATGTTTACTAGTGGAATCAATACAGGTTGAATCCTATGGTTATGGAGGTGACTAGACCTATTGTGTTGCCGCCACTACCGGCAGACACAAAGTTCACAGTCTCGAGTAGGTTGCTTCAGATGCTGCAGAACTGTGGGTTGTTTGCATGTTTACCATCGGAGGATCCTTATAGCCACCTACACAATGTGGCATTCATCAATGGATACTGCAGGACTTCGTGTCTTCCCATTGTCTCTTATGGGCAATGTTGTATTACGGTTATCTAAGCTCCTACAGAGTTTGATCACCAGTTGGGTAAACTTGTAGAAAGCCTTTTGGAAGAGGTACTTCCCTAGATTGAAAAAGCTCAGTTTGAAGAACCAGATCAACAACTTCGTGTAACTTCCTAGTGATTCGATAAACACTACTTAGGAGTGGTTCACAAAATGTCTGAGGAGCTTCCCTGACCACAAAATAATGATGATGCCTTCATGGAGATCTTCTACTGTGCTCTTTATGAGAACAATCAAGCCTGTGCTGACACTATCATAGGGGGTATGTTTTTAGATTAACCATTTGCAAGGATTGCAGAGCGAATGGAAAGAGTGGTCAAGACAAATCATGCATGGGGGCAGTGAGATAGAACATATTAGTGTGGGTCTAGAGCAAGCCAGAACTAATGAAGAGATCATGGAGCAGCTTGCTCAGATTTGCATAGGTATGGAGGTGATGATGAAGTAGAGCCAAGAGAGAGTGAATATGGTGGTTCATCAATCTCCACATGCACCCATGTATGAAGAGCCATATTATGATGAAGACACATGTTTTATTGCTGACCAGATGGAGGGTTCTGGACCAATGTCCAACGGTCCAACCAAGACTATTGGTGCCAAGGTCAAGGAAACCAAGGTCGAAACTTTGGTAGAAATGGAGTTTACAAAGATAACCGCAGAGGTTACTATGATAGGAATAAGGCTCCAAATGGAGAATGAGATCGCAGAGAAGGCTTCAAAAATGGTCCTTATGTATCACCAAATAACCACGACGCAGGTGCAAGAAGTTCCAGAATTGAGGAGATGTTTGATCACCTGTTGAAGAACACTAAGACACAAGATGAGACTCTAAGGGGCATGAAATAAGAGATTTCAAGTATTAATCAAAAAATAGAGTCTCACTCTGTGGGCTATCAAAGAACTGGAGAAATAGTTGGTCAAGTGTCCACTCAGCTCAATCAGCGTTAGAGGGGTACACTACCTAGAAACACAGTACAAAATCCTAAAAATGAAGGCAGTGTGAGGCGGTTACTACTCAAGGTGCCAAGATCACCATTGATCCTTCCATGTCAATTTATGTAGAAAATGTTCGAGAGAAGATGGTTGGGGTCATGGATGCGGATGAAGGAGATGACTGTGGCAAGGATTGGGTGAGTGAAACTACTGAAGCACCACAAAGGTTGAAGCCCATTCCTAGGCCTCCTCCTGCCTTCCTCAAAGAATCAAAAAGAGGCAGGAGGAAGGCAAATTCAAGCGCTTTATTTCCATGTTGAAGCAACTCTCCATCAACATCCCTCTCATTGAGGCATTGATGACATACCAGGGTATGCTAAGTACATAAAGGACTTGGTCATTAAAAATGCACTGTAAGTCAAGAGCTCTCCCAAGAGCTTCAACATTGTAGTGCTATTGCTACGAGGGCCTTGGTTTAGAAGACAAAAGATTCAAGTGCTTTCACCATGCTTTGCACTATTAGAGATTTTGAGGTCACAAGGGCTCCTTGCGATCTATGTGCTAGCATTAATCTGATGCCCCTAGCAGTCTACAGGAAGCTTGAATTGGGAGCCCCTACTCTGACTAGCATGCAGTTATTGATAGCGGGTCACACAGTGAAAAAGCTTGTGGGGATATTATATGATGTGTTGGTAAAAGTGGAAAAGTTCATATTCCCCACAGACTTTGTGATATTGGATTGCAAAGTTGACTTCAACGTCCCAATTAACTTGGGAAGACCTTTCCTAGCCACTAGGCAAGCACTGATGAATATGGAAGTTAGTTAACTCAGATTTAGATTAAATGATAAAGAAGTCATCTTCAATATCTGTCAACCTATGTAGCTTGCAAATGATTTGAAGAGTGAACTCTGGGAATTGATGAAGTCTGAGTAACCAATTTTTCCAAGTCGTCCATCGATAATAAATCACGTGCTACTTGGGAGACAGCCTAAGGTTTTTGATGTAATAATATAGTTATAGGTTTATTTTTCGTTTTTGCACTCATAGGAAGTTTGTTTTCTTGTGTTTTCATTGTAATTTTGGATATTGGGTTGGTTGCATATAGGGAACAGTGTATTTTCTGAAGTGTGAATAGTAACTAGACTAAATCAGCCATTATGGCTGAGCAAAGCATCACATTGAGTCTCCACGATAAGGTTTATGAGCCGTAAAATCTTTACGACTCGTACCCCCATCTCGTAGAGATTTCCAATGAGTAGAAAAATTATGTACCCCAGTCCATAAGCCAACGTTATAATCCATAGCTCAAAATACAGGTCGAAACTCTACAAGCCAAAAAATTCTTTAGGACTCATAGACTGGTCCATGAAATCTAGTCCTGAAAACTAGGATTTGGATGTTCTATGAAACCATAATATATGAGTCATAAAACACTCTATGGCTCGTAATCGGGGTTTTGTAGAGTCTAGGCCCAGTAACTTTCAGTTGACCTGGTCAATATGTAAATAGAGGGGTCAAATTATTTGGCTATTTTTGACATAAAATTACCAAACTAGCCAACCTAACCCCCCTCATGTTTTCAATCACTACCAACCATCGTACACTTATTTTTCGGTAAGACTCCTGTGACCTAGTTTTTAGCCTAACAACCTCCTCCTTCTTCTTCACTTTACTCTCACATCTTGGTAAGTTCTCAAATTTATTAAGACCTATAATTTGCCTTATTTGAATGATTGATTTGAAAATTGTGTGGGGTATGGTGTTTTGACACAAAATACATGTCTGAATTTAATTTTTGATAGTTGAAATTAGATTGCCCATGTTTGAATGATTGACTAAGGCTGGAATTGGGTACTTTGGCCTCGTGGAAATGTTTTGGATAGTTAGTGTGCCTATTGAGTCACTCACCATAGATAATTGAATGATTATGTTGGTGAATTGGTGTGTGATGACATAGGTACATGATCTTGATTGAAATCAATAAGAAGTGGTTGGAATCATAGGATAATTCATGCTTGATCACTTTCAATGGGGTGTATGCGTGTTGAACATGTTGGGGGTAATGGTTGTGGTATGAAAATCATGTAGGGGCATGAGTTTTTGCTTCGACACAGGTAATTGTTTTGTTGAAAAAGTCATTTGGAGTCCATGTGATGGGCTTTGAAACTCAAGTGACTGAGTTTTCTGGTTCACCAATGGCTTTTATGACCCATGGATCATTCTATGAATCATAATTGTCCCTCTTGGAAGATTCTAGAAATCTGATGTTTCTGAATATCCATCAGACGAGACCTCTACGACTCATAGATCACTTTACAGCTCGTAGATAGGTCTTGTAGATCCCTACCTAGAAATAGTTACTCAATGGAAATATCTATGACCCAGCCTACAATTGTAAACTATTTTAGGATTCGTACCTAGTCTCGTCGACTTTTCCAGTAAATAAAAATTGTTTGAACCATTGGTTTACGAAGTCTATTTATGGCTCGTAGTATCCACTGCAGCCCATAAATTTTCTTCCATAAAACCCTTCTTCAACTCAACTCAGATAATTTTTTGCGTTCCAATTTTGATTTTTTGGAGCTAACCATGGTGTGTATATGTTTATGTTATAGGTACTATGGCCCCAAAATCCAGACATGATGAGATCCAGGCTCCAAAGAAGAGGCTCGGAGATGAGCCTTCGGATGATTAGCCCGCCACTCAACTGAGTGACTCACTAGAGGTGTTGGATGTCCGCCCGAACCTTGAGATGGCCAAACCATAGACCAGAGTTGCTGCCAAAGTTTGGCATACTCAGGTTGTTATTGCTCGCACTCCCCAATCTGAAGAGGGAGACAGCAACAAGAGTGATTTACCATAGATGACTTTATCTAGAGAGGAGCCCAACTCTGAGTGAGGCTCTGAGGATAGATCAGAGGAAGAGTCTTCTGTCACCCCCTGATCATCACCTTCTCCACTGGATGCCCTCACTAGTCAATGGTGCATCGAGGGGATGTAGGAGATATATAGAGAGGGTGTGCAGCTAAGTGAGTGGGGTAAGCCAGCCCGCTCCATCTATGAGGAGCCCCATGTCATATCTGACAGACTCGACAGTGTTGCAGGTATCTAGGACAGAAGACTCAGTATGGGCTTCAATGGCTCACACATGTACTTGGACGATACTCCCCAACCATGGTGAGGGAGTTTTATGCCTTTTATGTAGCCACCATCTAGATTTCTCTTCCCAAGGGAAAGAAGTAACTTGCCCATCCCAGACTGACTGAGATGGGAGTGAGGAGCCAGCGGTTGACATATCGAAGACCACCATCCCCCGGATATTATTTGGTCCAGAGTTCCTTGCACCCAGATCCACTGCAAAGCTTGACTACAGGGTGGGACAAATGAGGAACCCACTCGTGAAAAATCCTGAGCGATGAGCCACTTTGATGAGATGGGTGGCTGGGTACATTGCTGAGCAGGGTTTGGAACCTGCATAGGTCGCCACTTACTCGAAGCCTATCATCAAGGCTTCGCTCAGTTTCCCCACTAAGTTATGGTGGGCGGTTGTTCATTCATGCATTCAAATCAGACTTGCTGATAATACTCTGATGTCAGAGCGTGAGATTTTGGTAGCCAGTATCTTAGCTGGCTATGAGATTAATTGGGACCCCCTCATTGTTGAGCAGAGTCATGAGGTCGTACTAAAGAAGTATACCTCAATCCCATTCCCGCACTTGATATACAAGCTCTGTCCAGAGTCGAGGGGGGAGATACTACATTAGCTGGACCAGATGATTGAGACCCAGCATACATTAGATCCCAGCCTGGTCAAGGCTGAAAAGAACTCTATGGCACTCCAGCAAGCACAGCCTCCACCTATGCCTGAGATGTTCACCCTAGCACTACCACCTGAGGGTTCTGAGACTGCGACCATTACTACTATTACTACTGAGGAGATGCCCCGCAGCCTAAGGTAGTCGAGGAGAGGGGGCCCAACTATTATTGTTCCTACACCACAAGCCATGACTTCACAAGCTACTACCGTGGGCATGATCTACATATCTGCTGCATTTATAAATGCCTTGGCGTCGAGGTTATCACATACTGAGTCATAGTTGACTTTGTTTGTGCACCAAATTAGCCCATGGGTCTGCCAGGCTATTGTAGACTCGGTGAGTCAGAGTCAGGCATTCGCGGTCGCCACTATTTATGATTATATAACTATTATGGATGCCTGCATTGATGCCTTCGAAGAGAGGGTACAATGGAGATTGGGCGCAGCCCGGTATTTAGATCTGTAGATAAAGATCCAGTAGCTCCGAACTGACATGACAGTAGCACTTGCGGCACTAGTTGCACTACTAGAGACTATACATTTGGTGTCGATGGTTGACTTATTTTCTCCTGAGGAGCCCATCCAGCCTTCCCATGGTAAAAGACCCCTCACAGACGATGATGAGCCAAATGGGAGACGTGTACGTGTGAGGCTCATAGAGAAGGAGGATTGGAGCCTTTCTTGAGAAGATCGAGACATGATGAGGAGGTGATACGAGATCGAGAGTTAGAGCAGGTGAGGGGTGTTGGTCTGTCTGGACAGAGCGCTACTGCTGAGCAGACCAACCCACAGAAGGAGGGTGGCCAAACACAACTACACACTGGCGCTTAGGTACCCAAGCATGCTTTTTGACCCTTTATGTGTTATTTTGTTTTGATTTTGTGCATTGAGGACAATGCATATCTTTTTCGATGGGGCATGAGTAGTTATGGGCCTCAGTGAAGTTTGAGTAACTTGGGTCTATAACTACCTCAATTTTTTATCCTGGAGTTTTCCTACCTGTGTTCTTTTTCCCCGTGGGTATTTACTTTCTATTGAACCGGCATGTTTAGGATGTTTAGATAATATTTGTAGCATATAGTACCAATACTTGTGGCATATGGTATTTTTGTATTTTGTTTGAAAAATGATACCAACCAAAAATTAGCAACCAGGCATGTTTAGGTGTGTGACAATGTCTGTTCTGATAAGTAAGTGTATATTGACATAAAAAGCATGCTCTGGGAGTCTTTTGTTGATGATGTATGTAATGCCAGTGAGTTTGAGCTTAATTTGCTAAATTCATGTGTTTTGCTCTAATTCAGAACTTGCCCTATTATTCTAAGTTAGATTGTAGATTAATCGAATTAGGAAAGTATCTTAGGCCATTGTTCATAAATAGTCCATTAGCCTAAAATGACCAACCAAAGTGATGATATAATCACTTGTTCCTAATTCTTGAGCCTAACATGTACCTATTCTTTGAAAATGCCTGATTAACCTAGCCTTGTTAGTTGTAAAATCCTAAAATTATCTCTGCTCCTTCCTTGAACATTGTACACCATGACGAGGATGGCTACCAAAAGTGGCCCTAGTTCTAAGGACAGATATTGTGCACCTTAACACAAGCTAAACGCCTAAGTTGAAGGTGGTTGGTGTAAGGGGAAAACAAAATAAGGGGGTGAGTTAGTGATATAGAGAAAAAGGGAAAATCATGTAGTAGGTGCAATAAGAATAAGTGATGCCTTAGTTGTAAGCTAAAAAGAAAATGAAGTGTAGAAACAAGGCAAAAAGCTGAAAAATGAAGAGAAAGCATCAAGAAAAGCTTAAAATAGGAAAAAAAGGAGAATAAGGAGAAAATAACAGAGTTGGTAGTGCGAAAGTGTAGGTAAACGCAGTGTCAAGGAGTGCTTTTAGTCACTATTTTCCCATAATATCATACCAAAGCCCCCTGAGCCTAGGTTACAAGCCTAGAAATCCTAAAGTGATCCTAGTCCAATTGGTTGAAGTTCTGAGTCAGGAGTATTGGAGCAAGCCTATGGTATTAGATATTATGGATGAATATATGTTGTGGGAGTGAGTGATTCTGCACAGTCCCAAGGTTAAATATGAAAACATCATTGATGGTCAAATATGGGACTTCTTTCTGTGAGGGCACTTGCATCGCATTGTTAGCACAACACTTGTTCAGTGAGTCTGGACTATTGATAATCCCTTGCTTGTCATAGTTGTGTTGTCACATGCACCAATTTGCATAGGTTTGCTAAACAGCTATTTGATCCTTTTTTGAAAAGCTGGTGTGGGTATCTGATTCTGAGATGTAGGTGATATATGCCATTGAGTTGAGATCTATGCATTACTGTATTGTCTATATAGATTGAGTCCGTCGCTTGAGGGCAAGCAATAATTTTAAGGTGAGAGTGTTGATATGCTGTCAAACTACAATATTTTTTATGCTTAAAACTTGGAATTTTGGGTGTTCTCAATGCGATGTTAGTGTTTTTTATATGTTTTAGTGTTTATATTTGTAGGATTACGGATTGGCCATGATTTTAGGGAAAATTGCAAAAGTTACTGGTTTTTGCTGATATACGAGACTCTCTACATGTCCTAGATCATTCTACAGGACATAGGAGGTTTTGTGAAGATTTTTAGTAAGGGGCTTCTTTCTGAAGTTTATTTTACAAACATGCAAATGAGTCGTAGAGGAGTTTACGATTCGTAGAAAAGAATTCATGCCCTGAGGATCAGAGAATTGGACTTGCAAGAATGTCATCAGACGAAACCCTCTTTATGAGTCGTAAATCACCTTACAAGTCATAAAAGAGTGTTGTAAAGTTGAAGTCCAAAATTCCAGTAGCTGAGTACGAGACCCAGATTACGGGCCGTAGAAGTCAATATGAGTTGTAAAGTACCATTCATATGACGTCCTGACCAGTTCTCCTAATTTTTTTAGGACTTGAATTTTAATTATTATAAATAGGTTTTTTAGGTTATTTTTCATAAGTTTTCACCTAGTACTTAGAGAACTCAATATTTTGAAAGAGAAAATTGTAAGATCATATTGGAGAGTCTTTGAGAATACTTGTGGTTTAATTCAATCTTTAAGCTTGTGATTTTCATTGAAGTTGGATACTTGTTCTTGACTCTATTGTGTAAGTGTTCAATTATGTCTTCTCAATTCACAATTCCTGCATCTACACATAGCATGAGTAGTTAAATTCATAGCTAGGGTTGTGGGAACCATGAATAACTAATATGGTAAAATCGGATAATTCATAATTCTTGGAAGGTTTCTATGCATGTACTAGTTAATTTTCTTCATTTTGAATGTTTTCCATTGGTGGCCAACATTAAAACTCACCTAGTGTTAGTGACTGGACCAAGGTAGTAATAAATAAAAAAAAGATTAATCAACTGGATTCGATTGATATGCTCTCGTCTAATCAACCAAACTGGGCCAAAGGGAGGTTGTACTGGGACTAATAGGTAATGGTTAGTAATGCATACTATGGAGATGGACCAAGTATCATAGTTAAATTCACCTCTTACCTTTGACCAAAGGGCTTGGTGAACATAAATTACCATCCTGCATGCTATACATAGAAAACAAATTGGGTTATCAGGTGATATTGAGTTAGGAAATCATGGAAAATACAATATCATAGTTTCTCTCCATCATTGACTTATCTCTTGTGATAGTTAGTTTTATTTTATCATTATTATTGCAAATCCCACCCCTCCCCTTTGGGGAATTAAGTTAGTTAATTATTCAGATTGCATATTGATGAATTCTCTTGACTCTACGTATTCCCTGTGGGTTCAACCCTAAACCTGGTTAGGTTATATATCTTGACAATGATCGCTTCATCCTCTAAAAAGGAGATGTAACTTGGGCGACATCATGTTTCCATTCAGAACTTGCTCAGTTACTCTGACTTAGACTGCAGGTTAGTTGTTAAGGAAAAGATCTTAGGTTGTTGGTCATATCACTCCACTTAGTCTAAATAACCAACCAAATATGTAAAGTATCCCTTGATCCCAATGTTTGAGCCTTACAGGTACCTTTTTCTTTGTAAAAACTTAAGTTGCCTAGCCTTGTTAGATGCAAAATCTTGAAATTGGCCCTAGCCTCCCTTAAACATTATGCACCTTGACTAAGGCAAAAAGCTTAAGTTGAGAGTGGCTACCAAAAGTGGCCCTAGTTCTTAGGTTGGATATTATGCACCACGATTTAGGCTAAAAGCGTAAGTTGAGGGTGGCTAATGTAAGGGTAAACACATAAAATGAGGGGGAAACTAGTGATATATGGAAAAAAGGATAAAAATATGCTCTGGGTGCAAGAAAAATGAATAGATGCCTAATCAAGGTGCTAAAAATAAAAATGACGAGAAAATAAAAGGCAACAAGCTAAAAATGATAGTAAGGTATCGAGAAAAGCTTGAAATAGGAGAAAGAGAGAATGAAGTGAAAAATGATAGTGTTGGTAGGGCAAAAGTGTAAGCACTATCAAGGAGGACCTTTATCTACTATATTCCCAAAACATCACACCAAAGCCCCCTGAGCCTCTGTTTCAAGCCAATAAAGTCCTAAAGTGATCCTAGTCTAAGTAGTCAAAGGTCATAGTCATGAGTATAGGAGCAAGCATATGGTATTAAGCATAGTATTTGAATGTCTTTTGTGAGAGTGAGTGATTTTGTGTCGTCCTAAGCATTGAATCTGAATATATCATCATGAGTGGGATATGAGATTTCTTTCTGTGAGGACACTTGTACTGCATTATTAATATTAGACTAACTCAGTGAATGTTGCTTATTGATAATTTCCTTACTTGTCATAGTTGCACCGTAACATGTGTTGATCTATATTAGTTCTCTTGATAGCTATCTGATATGTTTTTAAGAGTGGTGTGTGTATTTGTGCTTGAGTTCGATATGATGTATGCCATTAGATTGAGGTTTGTGTGATACTGTGTTGCTTATGTAGATTGAATCCGCCGCTTGAGGACAAGCAACAATTTTAAGTTGAGGGTGTTAATGTACTATAAAAATACAACACTTTTGATGCTTAAACCTAAAAATTTTTGTGTGTTCTCATAGCGATGTTACTAGATTTGATATGTTTTTATGTTTATTGTGCAGGATTACAGGGTTGGCATGATTTTTGGGCTAAGTGTACAGAAATTGCAGAAGTTGCTATTCTACGACACCCTTTATGGGCCATGGAAGTTTCCACAGGCCTTTGAGTAGGTTTCGTAGCAAAATCATATAAAGGGTAATTTTTTAAAATTGAGTCTACAAACATGCCGACGAGCCTTAAAAGTTTCTACGAGTCATAGACAAAGTGTCGTACCCTGAGGATCAAAAAGTGGAGAGTTGTTGAAAATTCATCAGAAAAAACCCTCCACGGACATAGAACTTTATACGGTCCGTAGATGGGTCTCATAGAACTCAATGCCAGAATTTCTAAAGGAATCCATGAAGCCCCGATTACGGGCCGTAAAACTTGATAGTCCCATAGAGTTATCCGTAGAGCCTAACGACTCAACTCTCCTATTTCGTTTTGGTTTCGTATTTTAAATACTATAAATAAGGTTTTTAGGTTATTTTTCATGTAGAAATTCAGAGAGTCAGTAAGAAAGAGTGAAAAACATTGTGAGACACTTGTGAAACAATCTTTTGTGTTCTTAATTCATACTTGTGATTCTTAATAGAGAGCTTGGATTTCTTGTTCTTAATTTTATTGTGTAAGTTCTTAGTTATGCTATTTGATATCATGATTCTTGCATCTACACTAGTATTGAGTAGCTAAGTCCACCACTAGGGTTATGGAAACCATAAAGAACTAATAAGGTAAAATCGAATAATTCGTAATTCTTTGAAAGTGTGCATGTATGTATTATTTAATTTTCTTCTACTTGAATGCTTTTTAATGGTGGCAAACTTTGGAACACACCTAGTGTTATTGACTGGATCAAGATAGTAATAAATTGGAAAAGAGATTAATTAATAGGATTCGATAGATGTTTCTCGTCTAATCAACCAAACTGGATCAAGGGGAGGTTGTACTAGAATAATAGGTAAGGGTTAGTAATATCACACTGTGAGGATGGATCAAATCATATAATAAAATTTGCCTCTCACATGGATCAAAATGTTTGGTAAACTTAACTTACTATTATGCATGCTACACACTAGAAAAGAATTCGATTATCTGGTAATACCGTGTTAGAGGATCATGGGGAACACAATACCCTAGTTACTCTTCATACTAATTTCACACTTGTCTTAGATTAGGATTTCTTTTCATAGTTTTTGCAAAATCCCCCTCCCCCTCTTTGGGGAAATAAATAGGTTTATCCACCCAAACTTCTTGAAATTTCTCTAAGGCCTGTGGGATCGACCCTAAACACCTCGTAGCCTTTCATTCATGGTTATGGCATGCTTTATCACCTTGACCAAGTCTCTACTTAACACTATATGTTTGGAAATCTGATGAAAATTTTAAAACCTTATGTTTTTTAATCAAATTTTTCATGACTCAAGACTAGGGCATAGTCATAACACGACAAATGAGACACCCATAGGCACCTCATCAAGCTATCGTAGCATATTAAGAATTCATAGGTATAAACTCATACATATTGTGAATATAAAATTGAATAGGACCTAAGGTACATCATTTAAGTAAAAAGGAAGTATTTCAACAACAGAGGTCATCATCCATAACATACCATCTTAACATAAGTCAATGGGAACCGGTGCATGTTTCCCTCAAATACAAAAGATACTAAAATAAGTTAGAAAGTAAAAGCCTCGAGTTTAAAAAATCAAAAATATAATTCGTCTGAACTAAGGATCACCACCAAAACTAGTCTGAATCATAAAAAGCATGAAGATAAACAGGTGAACAACCTGAACTAAGGATCACCACTAAAACTAGTCTTGAATGCCAGTAAAACTAGCCAGAGCCGGAGGAGGAGCATTAGTCCTACATGGTAACATCATGTAGGCAAAATATGGGTTAGTATGTTGGAATGTACTAAGTATGTGAGATGTAATGCAAATATGAAATTGTAAAGCCATCATTCATAAATTTAAAGACTTCAATGCATGAAATGGTAAAGGAATCATTTGTTAGCTTAAGGATGCACAAGGAATAATGTTCAGTGTGAAGTAAAAGCAATGCAACATTTGGAACACATGCATTGGAATGAAAACATCAAATACCATATTAATAGGAATGGACTATAATTGACATATAAGATCATGTGAGCTACTGCATAGAATCCAACAAAATCTTCTAGGGGGAACTCCATCGCATAGTATGCATCGTCATGTAACATAAATGGCCTATGTGGATCCTCTAAGTTAGCCTACAAGGGCTCCTTTGGTGGTATATAGTTAATGGAGCAAAGTGTTGCTTCTAGGACTTTTTACCAAACCCTAACACCACAATGCCCTATTGGGTGCTAATTATCCCACGAAATTCTTTTAAACATGTACTTAGTCAAATAATAACGCTTAGAATCATACGTAACAATTGCAAAGAGTAGCTCGAAACATAGAAACCACCAAGTGAAACTTGTTCTTTCACCTTGGAAACCATCATGAACATCATTTAGGGAATCATTGACATGCTTATATCTTTGACAAAACATTAACTTAAAATCCTTTCTTTCATGCCCTATTCATCATCAATATATTATGCAAAGATTGACTTGAACTTAGTGGCCTTAGTCATTCACTAGAAAACTCATTAATCAAGAGAGCCATGCATGATCATAGGAAAAATATGCTTGTTTAAAACATGCATTAACTGCCCACACATCATCATATAAAATCCTAATCATTGGGGTCATTACCATCAACTCAAAACTCATGAAAATACTAAACAAGACATTGTATGATAACATTAAAGACAAAATACATCATAATACATCATGAAATTAACATTATCATGTATAGTAGTATTTAAAGGAACATAAAGAACAGGCACAAGCTTTAATGGAGGACTTTGTGGGTGAAAGGAACCCACAAATCAATGCACATACCTTGTTTGTATTTTAAGGAAAAGGAACTTGAAGCCTTTGGAAGAAGAACTTGAAGCCTTTGGGAAGAATCTTGAAACCCTAGCCTTTTCCCTTGCTGTCATGACGCCAAGCCTCGACCCTAGATGTGAAACAAAGAATGAAGAACCCGAAGGAACCCCAAACAAGTCTCTTAGCATATCATTCACACATCCTTAGTCGCGGAAAAAAAATAAACATCAACAAGTGATATAATTGAAAAGGGGAGACTAAGGAAAGTTTTTTTCATAATAGTAGTGGCATAAGAAGAGTCAAGCTCAAAAGCATAGAGAACTTTAATATAATATCCAACGACACCTCTACATGGAATGAAGTGGGGCCCAAGATACTTCCTGGGCTCACCCTCAAAATTATAAGCATCCAAACATAATAAGCAAGTCTTAATATAGCATGAATGAAAAGTAGATATTGTCCTCGGAGTTGAGGAATCACCAAAAGCTTTCTTCAAAGGAACCGAACTAACCACGTGGAGGAGGATAGGAGCTCCAGTTCCTACATAGTGATATCATGTAGACATAGAGTATGTGTTAGTACTTGGAATGTACTAAGTATGCGAAGTGCAATGCAACAAAAACATAAGCCATAATATTCAAAATGCATACATATAGGCAATAGATATAACCTCAATATGACATGTATGATCAATGGTTGTAATAAAACATGCATGTAAGACATTTAATTTGAATAATCTATATCATACATATGTGGAAAGAGACCTCAGCCGACATAGACCAAGCAGCTACAACATCGAACCCAAGGCATGATACCCCCTTGGTATAGGTGATCGGGCATGACACTCCCTAGCGAAGTGTGGTCTACTTGCCAAGGCAAACCAAACATGATAACATGAACTAGATGGATCCACTAGTATAGCAAGGGCATAATATATAATCCTATGGTGGCACATAGTTTTTAGAGTTTAAAGACTTTATATAAGTACCCCTTGTGTCGATCCCTCATCTTAAGCCTCAATCGTTGTTAAGTCTAATCCCACAGAATAATTAAAATAATCATAAATGGAATAACTTGTAAGAACATGATAATTTGACATGAGTCGCTCATAACATGCTTGAGCTCTACTAGTGAGCCCAACTTGAACATGAGAGTAAATTATAATCATACATGGTCCCTTGCCTTGATATGAATGGCTCACAAGAGGTTAAAAACTTGAAATAGGGCTCAACTTGATACTTGTAAAATCGTAGATACTTTTCATGAATTCATTACATGCTTGAAAGCTCTTAATCATCATGAAATCACTTTACATGTAAGTGATATAATAGTTTATCAATAACTTGAGAATTCTTGTCACATAAATTTTATCAAACACGTGGTGGGTTCATGATACTTGTTAAAAATCATGCAACTCAAGAATAAAACAAGAAAAGTAAATTCAATGTAAATCAACTCACCAATATTGTATAAAAACCCTCATTTAGGGTATCTTGAAATCCATCACAAAGCTCATAATAGTTCATAGTTGTATAGCTTAAATCATGCATAGTCTCAATAGAGAAAATCAATTCATGGAATAAGTTTGCAATAGATAGTCATGCATAATCAATCAATACCTAATAAAACCCCAACATAATTTATGTTCATATGTTATAATGAAAGATACTCAAAGTAATACAACTTGAAATCATGCAATTTTCATAAAACGAGAAGGTTGGGCTCTGTGGGTGAAAGGATCCATGATTGAAGACCCACATATCTAAACTTTAAAGTTTCTTGAAGAAAATTGGACGAAAACTTTACGCTTGATTTGGGTTCTTGGATTCAAAATTTCATCCTTGAGATTTCTTTAGATTTAATAGAATATTTGGTGATCTTTTGGAGAGAATTTTAAGAGGGTTTTGAGGTTCATAGGGTCGACAATGGCTAAGGAGACAGGGTCTTTCACATTTAAATGGGCATTGGGTTATTATCCAAATGTCCTTGGATGGAATAAGAAAATTGGGGAGAAAATTCTAGTGGTCCGCGTCCATTTCTCGACGTGGACCAAGAGCGAAGCAGAATCCAACACTAATATGCACCCAGGCCATGTCGTGCCTGGGGCGCGGATGCTCACTAGAAATCAAAAATTAGCGAAAATTATTTTTCACTACGGGTCTTCTAAAATCCGGGTTATACCTATTTCCCACTTAATTTTGCCCCCCAATCAAGATTATGAAGTCCAATTTGCAAAATCATATACGGATTTTGAGATATATGAAAATTACGATTATGGGACATTCTGAAGCACGTGAGGGGTGTTTCAATATCTCCTCCTTGGGAACATTCATCCCCGAATGTCAAAAGAAACATGCATAAGAGAAGTAACTATGAAGATTTCAGCCTGACATGAATGCAACAAATGCACTTAAACATCATTTTCAAAAAGTGCTAACATGAATGTCAAAAATCATCATAAACTTGTTACCATGAACATGAATGCATGCAAAAATGACATAAGGGCTGAAACTCAAGACTTAAAATCGTAGGTATGATTTAAATTGTTACCTTCAACTTGAATAGAGTAAAATATGTACGAATATCGCTTCTTTACATCTGCTTTGGCTTCCTATGTGACACTTTCAACTTGTTGATTCCTCCAAAGGACATTGACGGATGCTACATCCTTGCTTATCAACCTTTTTGCTTATCTATCTAATATCTTCACTGGTATGTCCTCATAGGTCAAGTTATATTTTACGACACCCATAACCTCTAAGGGTACAATAGCACTTAGTCCACCAATACACCTTCTCAACATGGATACATGGAAAATCGGATGAACCATACACTTCGATAGGCAACTCTAACTCAAGGGCAACCTTGCCAATTCTCTTCAAGATTCTATAGGATCTCATAAACCTTGGGCTCAATTTCCCTTTCTTGCCAAATGTGGCCACGCCTTTTATGGGTGAAACTTTCAACTATACTTAATCGTCAACATTAAACTCAAAGTTTCTTCTTCTCACATCAGAGCATGAACTTTGCCTACTTTGAGCCGTTTATCAACCCCACCTTCTCCAAAGATTCCATAATCAAATTTGGTCCAATCAAAGCCATCTCATCGACCCCTCCAAGATACCTCTCTAATATCTCTATAGATCTTTGAAAAATCAGGAATAATAGAATAGGATGAATCATGTGCCTCCTTCAAAATCAAATCCCTCAACCCATTAACATTAGGCACACATAGCCTACCTTGCTACTAATGTACACTATCTTCCCCTTGGGAGAAAACCCCTATTTTTACCATCCTTCACCAAATATTTCAATTTTAGTAAGGTAGGATCAAGGTTTTGCTTGGACTTAACCTCTTCAATCAAAGAGGATTTAGAACCATCAACAACCACTACACCACCATCCTCTACCTCATCCAATCTCACCCAACACCACATGCCCTAGGATGAAACCTCTTTCAATAAATCCACACTTTCCATACTAAGCAAACAATCTCTCATCCCTCAAAATTTTCAACACCAGCCTCAATTGAGTCACATGCTCTACCTCATTACGGGAATAAATCAATATATCACCTATGAAGACCACCACAAACTTATCAAGGTAGGGTTTAAAGACCATATTATGAGATCCATAAATTTTGCCTATGTATTAGTCAAGCCAAAAGACATTACCACAAATTCAAAGTGCTCATACCTAGTCCAAAAAGTCATTTTGAGAATATTGCACTCCCACGCCCTCACTTGGTGGTATCTGGATCGAAGGTCAATCTTAGAAAAGTGACTAGCCCCTTCTAATTGATTAAATAGGTCATCTACCTTGGTAGAGGGTACTTGTTCTTTATAAAGACTCTATTAAGTTGGTGGTAATAGATGCACCTCCTAAAAGAACCATTTTTTCTTTATAAATAACACCGATGCACCCCAAGGTGA
The DNA here is from genome assembly GCA_025774065.1 of Solanum ossicruentum. Taxonomy (NCBI): domain Eukaryota; kingdom Viridiplantae; phylum Streptophyta; class Magnoliopsida; order Solanales; family Solanaceae; genus Solanum; species Solanum ossicruentum. The sequence goes on along the minus strand of JAOTQR010043632.1, from coordinate 8,907 downwards.
CTTGCTAGGCCTTGTAAAACCCTTCTCCAACAAATCCCTCAATTGATCCTTCAACTCCTTTAACTCTACCGGGGCTATATGGTAAGGGGGAGTTGAAATGGATTGTGTATCGGAGAGGAGGTATATACCAAAGTCTATTTCCCTTCTAGGAGGAACACCGGGAAGATAATCAGGAAAGATATCAAGAAACTCATTGACGACCAGAACCGTCTCAATAGGAAGGACTTTAGATTCAACATCTCTAACCCTTACAAGATGATAAATACAACCCTTAGAAATCAATTTTTAGGCTTTAAGGCAAGAAAATGAATCTACCCTTGACCACCACATTATAACTTTTCCCCTCAAGAACGGGCTCATTAGGGAATTGGAATCTAACTTTATGAGTCCTACAATCAATAGAATCATGATAGGCATGTAACCAATCCATCCCAAGAATAATATCAAAATCCATCATGTCAAGTTCAGCAAACAAGGCAAGACATTATGCAATATGAACATGGGGCAATCCCTATAGACTCTTCTAGCAATAATGGACTCACCAACGGGGGTAGACACTTCGTGGGGTTCACACTACAATTCGGGACACACATAAAGCTTATTGGAAAAAAAAAGGAGTAATGAGAGAAAGAGTAGCACCCGGGTCTAATGAAGCATGCACATCATAATCCAAAAACCTTTAATATGCCGGTGAAGCACCATGCTAGGTCTAGCGACCCTTAGAGGAGTATAGTTGAGATCGTCGACGATCATTCTCATAATTTTTTATAATAAATGGACAATGCCTCAACTTCTGTTCCTTTGCACCACACCCAAAACGAGCACTTGAATTTGCCGAACAATCCCCCAAATGGTGCCTTCCATACTTGTGGCACATAGGAGAAGTCTGAAAACCAATATCCTTGCCTCCTTCAAGTATATGGATAATTAACAATCTTGTGGCTCATTTTACTATACCCATAGCAAGAATTTGAATCCCTCAACAAACTGCCATTATGATTCCTTCCTCTTTTTGGCACCTAGGATGAGTCACTTTACAATTGCCACCTTGAGCCTTAGGGTATGGAAGTCTACCTTCAAGTTGTGCCATTCTTCTCCTTCTTGAGGAGGCCAAACGACAATCTCTCATCTTATGCTCGATAACACCATATTTGAGACAACCTTCGGTGCCAGCCAAAGACTTTCCTTTATGCTTCTTGCCACACCCTTGACAAGTGGAAAAAGGGGCCATTTTCTTTTTGTACTTGGGCACCGGTAGACTAGTAGAAGAAGAAACACCATCAACTCGGGCCCTCTTAGCCTTTCTCTCCCTCATCCTATCATTTGAAATCATGGGGATACCCACTTGTTGATTGAGTTGAGTGGTTAGGACCTTAGTCAATAGTCATAGAGCATTGTGAATTTTTGCATTGGACATGTCATTATTGGGAAGTTGATCCTCAACAAGGGATAGTTACCGTCTTGCCCACCATTCTAGATAGCTTGATACATATTCTGAAATGCAATGGTTAGGAATCATAAATAAGCCCTAGAGGACCTAGCTCTACCGCATGACATAGATCATGAAGAAGTGAAACATTTCCTAAAATGCCTTGTAGCCTCCTATTCATAGTGGTGGCACGCTTCAAAACCATGAATAAGACTCTAATCGATATGATGTGTTGGATTTTCGAAGATCATTAACAACTTAATGCTCTAATAACAATCTTAACATGACCAAGCCTAGGACCTAGACGTGACACGATGAATGGAGAACTCGAAGGAATCCCAAACAATCCTCTTAGCATGTCATTCACACATCCTTGGTCGTGGAAGCAAAATAAATATCAACAAGTGGTATAATTAAAAAAGGGAGCGGGACTAAGGGAAGTTTTTTTTATAATATTATGGCATAAGAAGAGTCAAGCTCAAAAGAATAGATGACCGTAACATAATATCCGACGACGCCTCTACATGAAATGGAGCGGGACCCAAGATACTTCCCGGGCTTACCCTCAAAATTGTAAGCATCCAAACATAATAAGAAAGTCTTAACATAGCATGAATGGAAAGTAGATATTGTCCTCAGAGTTGAGAACTCACCAAAAGCTTTCTTCAAAGGAATCGAACTAACCACGTGGAGGAGGAGGATCAATAAGGGTTCCGGTTTCTACATGGTGATATCATATAGGCATTAGAGAATGCGTTAGTACTTGGAATGCACTATGCATGCGGGGTGTAATACAACAAAGACATAAACCATAATATTCAAAATGTATACATATAGGCAATTGATATAATCTCAATATGACATGTATGATCAATGCTTGTAATAAAACATCCATGTAAAACATTTAACTTGCATAATATATATCCTACATATGTGGGAAGAGACTTCAACCGATATAGACCAAGTAGCTACAGCTTGGAATCTAAGGCATGACACACCCTCGGTATAGGTGACGGGTATGACACCCCCCAGCGAAGTGTGGTTTACTTTCCAAGGCAAATCAAACATGATAAAATGAACTAGATGGATCCACTAGTATAGGAAGGGTATAATATATAATCCTATGGTGGCACATAGTTTAGAGACTAAAGACTTTATATAAGGACCCCTTGTGTCTAGCCTGTATCTTATGCCTCAATTGGTGTTAAGTCTAATTCCACGGAATACTTGAGACAATCATAACTTGTAAGAAACATGATAACTTGGCATGAGTACATGCTTTACCTCTACTAGTGAGCTTAACTTGAACATGAGAGTAAATAATAATAATCATACATGATCCCTTTCCTTGAAACGAATGGCTCACAAGAGGTTTAAATCTTGAAATAGGGCTCAACTTGATGCTTGTAAAATCATATATATCTTTCATGAATTCAATACATGCTTGAAAGCCCTTAATCATCATAAAATCACTTGACTTATAAATGATGTAATAGTTCATCAATAACTTGAGAAATTTTGTCATGTAATTTTATCAAACACGTGATGGGTTCATATACTTGTTCAAAATCATGCAACTTAAGAGTAAAACAAGAAGAGTAAACTTAATGAAAATCAACCCACAAATATTGTAGTAAAATCCTCATTTAGGGTATCTTGAAATCCATCACAAAAGCTCATAATAGTTCATAGTTTCATAGCTCAAATCGTGCATAGTCTCAATAGACAGTCAATTCATGGAATAAGCTTGCAATGGATATTCATGCATAAATAATCAATACTTGATAAACTTCAACAAAATTTATGTTCATATATCATAATAAAAGATACCCATAACTAATACAACTTGAAATCATGCAATTTTCATAAAAACAGAAGGTTGGGCTCCATAGGTGAAAGGAAACATGAATGAAGACCCACATACCTAAAATTTGAAGTTTCTTGAAGAAATTGGAGGAAGACTTGATGCTTGAGTTGAGTTCTTGGATTCCAAATTTGATCCTTGAGATTTCTTGAGATTGAATGGAATATTGGGTGATGTTTTGGAGAGAATTTTAAAGGGTTTGAGGCTCATAGGGTTGAAAATGGCTAAGGAAAAGGGGTCTTTCACATTTAAATGGGTATTGGGTTATTATCCAAATGCCTTTAGACGGAACAAGAAATTAGGGGGAAAATTGCACTGGTCTGCATCTAGTCCGCGACACAGAATAAACACGAAGCAGGATCCAACACTAATCTGCGCCCAGGCCGCATCCCGCCTGGGGCGCGAATGCTCATTGGAAATCAAAAATTAGCGAAAATTATTTTTCGCTACGGGTCATCTAAAATTCAAGTTATACCCATTTCCCACTCAATTTTGCCCCCTAATCAAGAATATTAAGTGAAATTTTTGAAATCACATAAGGATTTTGAGATATATAAAAATTATGATTATGGAAAACTTAGAAGCACATGAGGGGTGTTTCACTTGCCTTCTAGAAAACATAATGCCTAAGGATTTTTGAGAATATGGAAGAACGAAAAGAATGGTAATCCTTAAGGGTTTTGGGTCTAATTAGGAGCCTAAAGAAATCATAAAAATGACATAGTTTAAGTCTAGGACTCATAAAAATGATGAAAATACCCTTCAACTATCGAACATGAACCACGAGACTACGATTATAGGTCGTGAACTGAACTACGAGTTGTGGTTCATGTCATCCTATTCTCCTTTTCTAATCTTCAAAGTCTGGTTACCGACCCACTAAACCACAATACCAAAACACAGGCCATAAATTTATTCATGAGTCGTGGATCACCTTGTGGAAACATTCCACACTTAGGAAAGTTTTCATTTCTCAAGGTCTCATTTATGAACTAAAACTACGGACCATAAATAGGACAACAGGTCATCTTATTGGTCGTGGTTCCCCTTCTAGAAACTCCAAATTTTCTTCATCTTCTGAAACCTACTCCGTGAGTCACTCGATGGTCCATGTTTCCTTCCATGGGCAGTAAATGGTTTCATGGCAAAATTAAAGCTCTGCAGCTCCCTATTCATAAGCCTGGTCTATGGCTCATGGATTGAACCATGGCTATAACTGGACTGGTGTAAGGGTCCTGAACTTTTCTAGTCCAATTTTTCTGCAGTTTCTAAACTCCTAACTTGAGGGTCCCTACAGTTTCGTCTTGTTACACCTCTCAACTTCAGAAACTTGGAACCTGACCCTCAATCTATGAATCATTATTTATGACTTATAGTTCCTTTTTTGGGTTCGTATATACCCTCTTTGATTCCTCTAATACTTAAAACAATTTCACATCTCAAAACGCACTCCACAAAGTCATTTACGACTCGTCAACCAAACCATGACCCGTATATAGTATCGTCATTTACACTCGCTCCAACTTCAAAAATTTGAAATTTCATCCTTCAGTCTACGAACCTATCTCTATGGCCCATAGTCCTATTTACGGATCGTAGGCACCATTCGTACATGAACCCCCCAAATTTTAGAACTTCATCAAGTACCTGCTCCATCCACAGGCCTATCTATGACCCGTTAATCCAACCACAGGTCGTATATATGGCTCGTGCATAGCTACACCAGAAACTGGACTTGTACCAATCTCTTATAATTCGACCTTTTAATATAGGAGGTATTATATTAAATCGTGACATTTACTATAATTCATTTTTTAGCAAATTGAATTTTGGTCAGATTTTGGCCATGGTTGAATTCGGCTTATCCTAGAGTAGGTCCTCAATGCGAACCCATCGCAGACCTTTCTGCATAAGAAAATTTTGAAAATTTTTATTTTTTAAGATACTCGTCCTAAAAATCTACCGAGGTCATTTCTACAATGTTTTATATCATATTATCATATTGCAACCTTCAAATGTCTAGGACATTACAATAAATCTCCGACAACATTCTCAAATTTTTCAGAGAAATAGAAAGAAACATCGATTTGGTTGCCAAAATGAGACTCTTTAGATACATTTAAAGGATATGGGTCGGGTTAGATTTTTGGTCTGGCCAATTAATTTCTCTCTGCTTTTAAATTACTTTTTCTTTGCTTTACTTGGTTCGATTTATAACTTATTTGTTGTTGAACTTCTTTGAAAAATAAATTGGTCAACAGAATGAAAGTTGCTTAAAATAAATAAATTTGATTAACATTTTACTAACTTAGTTAAGATCAATGAATGAATTTTATGTCATAATCGCTACATGATCAAGGCAAATCAACTAAGTTGAATCAACTTAATCGAATCAAGCATTAATCAAACTAAGCCGAGCTGAACTAAATATAAAAAAATAGAGTCCCCAGCCAATTCGACTCTATGTCTAGCCCTGCCAGCAAGAAGCCTTATTTTAGTTGATAAAATTAGATAAATAATTTTTTTAAAAATATTTTAAAGGGTTATTTACATAAATAATATATTTTTTTAATCTAAATTACTATTTTAGTATAATTTTAACTCATACCGAATATAATAATACTTCTGTTATCAAAAATAGCAAAGAAAAGGAGAAGGAGAAAGAGAACCTTTCTCTTCCATTTCTCTTTATTACTCTTTCTCTTTCTCTCTCTTTCTTTTAAAAATATTAATTAATTATTTTAATTTAAAATTTTAATTTTATATTGAATATCATGCAAATGATTACTATTCTTTAAACTAAAAGATTTGTTTTATGTAAATACATATATAAAGCACGGACGCAATTTAAATATATTAATATATAAACTGATTTAAATATTTAAAATTCAAATATAATATTTTTTGACACCATTAATAAAAATAAATAAACAAATATTACAATTGTAATACATTTTGAATTCAATATTTTATATATATTATAGACATTTTTTAATGCATGTGAAGGATATTAATAATACATTTTTAATATAATAATTATTTTAATATCATTGATAAGAGAAAATAATAAAAAAATAATTATTATATGTTTTAGATTCAATAAATAATATATATTATAAATATTATGTGTGAATTTGAAATGTTTTAGTTTGATTTAATTAATTTTACATTATTAGAAAATATATTATATTTATTGAAATAATAATAATAAAATTTATAATTATGTATAATATTAAAAATGATAAGTTAAATGGGGAGGGAGAAAGAGAGAAAAAAGAAAATTTAAAAGGAAAAAAAAAAAGACACCAGCCACTCATAGAAAAGAAAAGAGAAGAGAAGACAAAGAAAGAGAAAAGATTTTTTATAATTTATTAATAAAATATGCTATAAATTGTAATTAGAAAAATGTATCCTAAATATTTCTATTTTGAAATCAGCTGAGAAGGATGGACTTTAGATCAAAATGTGGTTTACATAACATAAATACACAAAACACATATATTGATTTTACATACAAGAAACTAGAGGGATTATTGTGATAAATTTCTAAGAAACTGATTAAAATGGTCGCTTACATAATCTCTTAACTATTCATGGAACAATAGTCTTTTAAGTTTGTAACAAAAAAATAAAAGGAAAAAAAGTAATTTTTGGTCACTATCAAAAACTAACAATTTATTTGATGAAAATCATAAAAACGAAAAGAGTTTAACCACAAACACAAACAAAAATAATCAATTAAATCTTCAAATATACTGCACTATAATAAACAAATAATAGAAATTGTACATCAAAAAATTGCATTAAACTCAAGAAATAAATTTTAAAAAAATAGAAAAAGCTACAAAAAATGTACTTCTAAATGGGAGTTTCCGTAAATTCTCTTCTTCATTTTTATAGCTCTCATCAATTCTAACAAACAGCTTAGTAAATATCTAACAGAGTTTAAAAGGTTATCTAGTGTGAGTATGAAGTATAATAATTTTAGGATAAAATATAAGATTATTTTATCCTATATTTGGTTGAAAGTATTAGAAAGTCCTTGAATTATTTACCTTAGTGATGGCATAAGTTATCCCATTTACATGATGGAATAACTTATCTCAGGATTACTTATACAAGTATTAAGTATTTCAGAATAACATGTTTCCAACCAAACGATCCCAAGAATTAAATTTTTGTAAAAGTAAAAAAATTGAAATTGCTATATGCATACTTGTACTTAAGAGTTAATAGCTAAATGCTTTCTTAAACTTAGACACTTTATTAAATGAACATCCATATCATGAGAAGTCTTAATTACCACCTCAAATATGGATTTTTTAAACTATTTACCCTCTAAAATATGAAAAGCCCTTGCCGTCAAACGATTAAAATGATATAATCTTCATTTTTATTTATATGATATAGTTTGACTTGATATGAAATTTAACAAAGTTATAATCTAAAATAAGTTATAAATATTTGTATGACTATAAATTATTTCATTAGGGTAAAATGAAAATTTTAAATTTAATTTTTTACTAAATATAGAAATGTGTCATTCCTTTTGTAATTTACTAAAAAAGAAAGTGACTCATATAAATTGGGATGAAATAATTTTTTTGGCATATTAGGGGGAAATAGTTTTAAAATCCATGTTTATGAAAATAATTAAGACTTCTCAATATAAGGCTAAGTAGGTCAAAAAGTGCATGTTTGAGTAGGTAATTAAAACTTTTCATAAATTAGATATAAATTTGACAAGGTTTGTCAAACTTAGGGGAGTTTTAAGTATTCACTCAGTACTTCCTTCGTCTTAAATTAATTAAATTTTTGTGATTTTTTTCAATATTCAAAATATTTGAATTGTTTAAAGTTCAAGAAAAATATTTGAAACGCTTTTCATATTTGTCATTTCATTTATTGAAGTTTTATATTTTCTAGGAGAGAAATTACACTACATATTTATGATTTCAGAAAGGGCAATAATGTAAAATATGGTATAAATTTTATCTTTAAATGCTTTTCTTAATATGTGTGCATTACCTCACAAATTCAATTAAAATGAGATAGAGGAAGTACTTAATAGAGACTATCGTGAACATAGTTTTTTTTTTCAAATATAAGGGAACATTTTAGTCATTTTGCCTAGGTTATGCAAATAATTAGAAGTGGCAAAATGGATAAATTGTTTGGGTATCATTTAGATTTATCCATTTAAATGAGTTGGATACCCAATCCATTTAAGATGGATAGAAAATGGGTATAGCTCATATTTACTGATTTAAATATGGCTAAAATTGACTCATTCATAATGTAAATAAATTTTTTATTGGAATACATTGAGGTAGGTGAGGGTAAGTAAAAAATTTTAATTTTCTAAAAATTAAATTAACTTTTTATTGGGAGGGAAAATTTTTTATCATTTGGGGGTAAAGTGTGAACTGGTCAGTTTAGTTTAGTTCCGTTTTATATATTATTGATTCAATTTATCGATATTTACATATGCTAAAACAATAGTAAATCAATAAAATAATATGCTAAATTTTTATTTTTTATTCCTCCCCCACCCCCATCCCCCCTTGTCTCTCGCCTCCAGCCCACTCCCCTCGGCACCCCTAGCCCCTCCCCC
>JAOTQR010043631.1:0-97543 GCA_025774065.1 Solanum ossicruentum | reverse complement strand
CACCACTTTGTGGAAAATCGTTAGGTATGAATATGTTAGATACCTGTGACTCGATTGGTGAAATAGTATCTCTCCCCTAAAAACATGTTTTTTTTATCAACGCACAAAGAAAAATTTTTGTTGCGAATGAACAAGATATTGAGAAATTGTCTATACATAAAATCCAAATTATTGATATGGGCCTTTTCCACAGAAAAGGGGAATCTTGTGTTCCAATAGAAGCAGAAGTGATGTGGAGTATTCAAGAATCAAAGTCGATTTGCTTTATAAAAAGACCATATCAATGAACGTCTATGAAATGGTTTCATAGGATTCAGCTAATTGCCTTGATCGTGGAATATCATTGAGAAATGAGAATTCGGGTTATCAAAGGATTTCCTATGGTTATTTCGAGTATGGAATGAGTCAATCATCCACTTTGGTATCTTATTGAACATAAATGGTGATATTGTTCCTCCATTGATCAAGAATTTCGATTTTTGGGAAGTATCATGATCGTCCAATAAGAAGGGTTTCAATTTTTTCAAATGAACAATTTGAAGACCTATTGATTCTAACAACTGATTGCAGAGTTGATCATTCGGACCTTTCAATTCATAGATGTAGATCTCGGACCTATCAATGGGGATATTTCCGAAACTCACATAGAAAAAAGGAGAGTTAGACAAAAATAAAAGCAACTTGGATAAAAACAGAAGCGACTTAGACAAAAAGAAACGAAGTGACTTGCACAATCGGGCACTTGATGAGAATACTCAAGCTTGCACTGACACGATTATGGGAGGCATGTTCCTAGACCAACCTTTTGCATTGATAACCACAAGAATGGAGCAATTAGTCAAAACAAATCGAGCATGGGGACAATGAAAGTGAGGTGTGATGAAACCCTTCTGTGCGGTTAACACAAATAATGAGCAAGCAAAGGTAAACAAAGAGATTATAGAGAAACTTGCTCAGCTTCGCACAAGTATGGACTTGGTTTTAAAGTAAAATCAGGAAAGCTTCAAGGTAGTCACGCACAACCCTCCAAAGGTCCTTACCTATGATGATCCATTCTTTAACTATGATGCGTGTTTTGTAAGCAACCAAGCGGCGGGTTTCTGGAACAATCCCCAAGGGTCCAATTCGGATTATTAGAGGCAAGGTTTTTGGAATCAAAGTTGGAACTTCACCGTGATAGGATGTATAGAGATAGCCGTGGTGGATACTATGAGAGAGAGAGTGCCAGACACAGAATGGGGGAGAAGAGAGGGCTACAGTAATGGTCCTTATGTGCCATTACACAATCATGATGCCGGATCAAGCAACACAAGGATTGAAGAAATGATCAAAAAATTGTTGAAGCAAGCAAACCATCAAGATAAGACTTTAAAGGGAATGAAAGCGGATATTTCAAGTATTACCAAGAAAATAGACTCTCACTCCGTGGCAATCAAGCAACTAAAGAAACAATTCGAACAAGTTTCTTCACAACTGAATCAGCACCAAAAGGGTACCCTACCAAGCAATATAGTTCAAAACCCAAAGAATGAAGGGTATTGCACGGATGTGATGACTAGGAGTGGCAAGAGCACCGTAGATCCCCCTATGCTGGTAATTGTGGATGAAGTTAATGAGAAGGTCTTTGGTGGTGAAGTCTTGGTTGAGAGAGAAGATCCGAAGGTTGTTGTTATGCAACAAGAAGAGATAAAGGAGCATGAGAAATTGAAATCAATTCCCAAACCTCCTCATCCTTTCCTTCAAAGGCTTAAGAGAAAGGAAGAGGAGGGTAAATTCAAACACTTCCTCTCGATGTTGAACCAACTCTCCATCAACATTCCCCTTCTAGAAGCTTTGGAGAAAATGCCCAGGTATGCCAAATATATGAAGGATTTGTTCACCAAGAAACACACTTTGAGCCAAGAGTTCTCGCAAGAACTCCAACAATGTAGTGCGATTATGACCAAATGCCTTGCTCAAAAGCGAGAGGACCCCAGTGCATTCACCATCCCCTATACCATTGGTGATGTCAAGTTTGCAAGAGCATTGTGTGACTTAGGAGCAAATATCAATCTAATGACTCTTGCGGTATTCAAAAAGCTTGACCTTAGTACTCTTACCCCGACAAGAATGAGGTTGCTTATGACATATTGAACCATTAAAAAGCCAGAGGTAATCCTTTTGGATGTGCTTGTTAATACAGATAAATTCATCTTTTTGATAGATTTTGTGATCCTTGATTGCGAATTTGACTTTGAGGTGCCCATCATTTTAAGGAGCCCATTTCTGGCCAGTGGGAGAGTCCTAGTGGATATGGATTTAGGTCAACTACGGTTTAGGATTAATGATGCAGAGGTCGTGTTCGATATTTGTCAATCCATTAAACACCCAGATGAGTGCAAGAGTGAGGTGTGAACCCTCAATGATAGTTGATGAAGGACAGTGACAAATTCGATCCATGACGTTAAACAAGGCACTTCTTGGGAGGAAACCCAAGCATTTCTGATAATTGTTGGCTTGTTTTAAGTGTTTTTTTTTGTTTGTTGAGATTCTTAGGTAGAAGTTGTAAGTTTGTTTTTATGATTGAAAGACATTGGTGCAGTTGTAATATTTTGGGAATTGTTGTGTTTTGAGATTTGGTTTGCAGGTAAGAATTGAAGTATTGAAGATCTAAAAAGTAGCACTTGGAGCAGCCTCTATGATCAGGCCTACAAGACGTAGTCCTCACTACGACTCATAGTTATGCCTCATAGAGAGAATCAGTGAGTATCAGAAGTAGGCACATACACTATGAGCTAACCTTATGATTCGTAGGATCCCTTACGAGTCATAAGTGGGGTTCGTAGTGCCCAGGTATGATTACTAAATTTTTGTAAGTGTTGGGTCTGCTACAAGATCAAGACCTATGAATAGTAGGATGACCTACGACTCGTAATCGGGGTCTCATAGCCCCGACCTGCAGATGCTTAAAAGTTTGGCCCGGTTTGCTTATATAAGGGGTTAAAATAGTATTTGATCGCAATTGTCTATCTTAAACCCTAAAAAATGACAGAAAATCCCTCTCCTTAACCACTTCAGTTCTCTGATCAAAATTTCGGCTACCTACATCCTTTTCCGATGAAGATTCCGGTGGAGGCACTATTTTTAGAGTTTTGGCGTGATTTTTGATTTTCTTCACTTTGGTTTACTTCTCCAATCGATTGGTAAGCTCTGTGGTTAAATTTTGAAATCTTTTGTGGTGAGTTTGTTCTCTTATGAGTGTTTGCTTTGTTTAATCTTGTTAAATCATGCCATATAGTGATTATTTAACTAGACTTGTAATCTAGGGGTTTTAGGCTTTGAATAGTTAGTTGTGAACCTAATTGTGTTAAAATTCTTGGATGGGTGATGATTAATGCAAAATTCATGATTCATGAGATGTATTGTGTGATTGTTGCCCGTGCATGGTCTGAATGGTCGTCGGAGTTGAAATTTAGGAGATATCTGTGTGATGCTTAGCTTTAACTTATGGGGTTTGACTAAATTTATATGTATGGGAGTTGAATCCCTTGGAATGTTTTATGGTTGTCAAGTAAGAGTTTAGAAAATATAGTGTTTTTGGTGTGCTTGACGTAGCGTGGAATTTGTTTTGACTCTTAGGGATGAGGATCATTTTGAATTTCTGATGATTAGTATGGAATTGCTTATTTGCCATGTCTACATTGCTCTTATGTCCCAACTTGGTTTAAACTTTGTGTTTGATTTGTGCTTATTGTGGGAAAATTTCAGGCACACTGATGTCTTTTGTTACCGTTACGAGGCACTCCTACGACTCGTAGGTTCCTCTACAAGTCGTAAGGATCCGTTGTAGCAAGCATCAGTCATACGTGGTTCCTTCAAATTTCTTATTCAAGACTCACATATGAATTATAGTGCCTGCTACAACTCATAGTGAGGGTTTCATAAGCTTACTTGGATTCTGAACAATGTTTCTGAACATGGTTACGAGCACAGACTACGACTCGTAGGTCACCCTACAAGTCATAACTGTTTCTTGTATCCCAGATCAGAAAACATTTTTGAAGGCATATTGGTTCTATAAGGGTCGTATACGACTCCTAGGTCACCCTATGAGAGATAACTGCACTTGCATCTGCAAACTTGCAGTTGCATCAGTGAATATTTATTTTTTGATTTGTCTTTATTTTTTGTTCTTTCTTATATGTTTTAATGGATCAAACATCTTGAACTTACATGTTGCTTTGTGGTTTTGTTGTAGATAAAATGCCTCCAAAAGACAAACGGGCTATTCAAACTCTCCAACATAGGTTGATGGATGAATCCTATGAGACTGAGCAATCCGAGGGCTCTATGGAAGTCAACAGAGTTAGGGTAGACCCAGAGGCCAATAGTCCCCAGACTCAGGCACTTGCAGCACAAACACCCATGGAAGTTAGTAGTTCCTCCCAGTCTATAGAGGAGGAACAACAAGGTAACGAGGACGGATCAGACAACAGCTTGCCACAAATGACCCCCTCACACTCAGGTTCAGAGTTGGAATCGGAGAGCACATTTTAGCTAGAGGAATTCCAGTCCAAACCTCCAGCCGACCTCAGATGGTGCATCCCTTAAATGAAAGAAATATACAACTAGGATTGGAGCCTAAGGGGCAAGGCAAGACGGTCCGCCAATTTCAAAAGGAGTATCGGTTGAATGCCTTAGGCTTAGATAGAGTACCCAAATTGGATGCTGGGATGGATGAGCACAGACTATGGTGGACCACATTGCAGTTGGGAAAAATATGCCCCTTACATAGTCTATGATATCTATGCGGCATATCTTGCTATACTCCAACGGAGGCTGTCCAAGAATAAGAAGCCAATAGAGGAGCTGAGGCTACGGGTGGTGATAGTCTAGAGGTTAAAAGTTGATATCTCAGAGGATACGATCTGACGAGTGTAGTTTGGGCCCACTTATAGAGTTCCTCAGTCTACCGCGAAGTACGATAGCCATATTGATAAAGTGAGGAGAGAGGTGACTGGAAAGGTCATTGGGGCCAGGACTGAGTTGCTATGGTCGATAGCTAGTCAAATCTGTGAAGTGGGGGTTGAGCCGACATGTGTCAAAGCCCACCTCTTATTCTGGGCTAAGTTTTGGTGGTCCATTATCCGTTGGGGCATTAGGCCAACCTTCACAGATGAAGTTATCACCCTTGAGAGAGTCGTATCATTAGCCAGCATTCTAGCTGGCTGTGCTATAGATTAGGCCCGAATCATTTCGGAGTAGATTCATGAGGCTGCAATTAGGATGAACACCTCATTGCCATTTCCAGTTCTGATCCATCAGTTAGGCAGTGCAGCAGGTATTCCTATTGATCCGTACCAGGACCCTCATGTAGAGGAACCATGCACTATAGATCCCAGCCAGAAAAAGGCCGATTAGAATCCGCTGGCCTTACCTCGAGCAGGTCCTCGAATGATTCCAGGGCTATTTCTGATAGAACCTCAAATTTTGGGTCACCTCCAGCTTTTACCAGCACTACTCTGACTTCTGCGGAGCCTAGCGGTCGAGATTGAGTCTACACCATCCTCTAGAACTCCAGTACCAGCAACAACTACTTTACAAGTTGACCCTCTTTTCTCTGCTATTGCATTTCAGACTTTATTATGCAGGATGAATGTAGCAGCGGGTAAGCTATAGGAGTTGTTAGCATGGGTCTGACCATTGATTGATCAGACTATTTGGGACTTCGAGGAGATGATGAGAGCATTTGCTCGAGATTTAGTTGATGAGAGAGTTCGAGCGGTGGATGCTCGGGTCGATACATTTGAGGCTAGAGTCTACAAGAGGCTTGAGGGAGATAGGCCTGCCGATGCGAGTGCAGTTACTGAGGAGTTGGCCAAGTTCAAGGCTGACTTGTTACAGATTTTGGCAGCCCCTATTCCAGCCCGAGAGGTAGCACCAGTAGATCCAGCCCCAGAGGTAGCACCGGTAGTTGATAAGGCATTTGATTGACTAACTGATCGTCCGGATACCCATGGGAAGAGGCCCCTTGATTAGAGTTATGACCCAAAGCCGACCTTGAAGAAGCCGAGACAGGAGGAGGAGCCTATACTTGAAGAGGTGGTCTAAGAGTTACTTTTATTGGTTGCTATTCAGAGAGAGCAAGCATAGCACACACCACCTAGAGAGGTTACTTCTGGTACAACTACAGAGGAGAGGTAGCCCAGGACCCCGCAGATCAGCCCGAGACTAGTGCTTGATGCACCATGATGTTTGACCCTTTGACCCCAGCTATTACTTTACTTTAAGGATATTTTGTCCTTATGTTAGAAAATATTGATTTTCTGTTGGTCTTTGGATGGTTTTGTTGTAGAAGTTCTTATGTTTGGTTTTGGATATTAGTTTCGTTAATTGTTATTTTTTAATGTTTATATCTCTATGTTCTGCTTTCATTTTCTCATCTTAAGTTTGTGTTTTTACTGTGAGGACAAAGTATCACATTTTAGTAGGGTGATGGAAGTTATGGATTAAGGTGAAGTCTGAGTAGCCTCAAGTCCATAACTTCACCTATTTTTTATCCCAAAGTTTTCTTGCCATGCTTCTTTTTCCTTGTGGATGTTTACTTTTCTGTTGAACTGGCATGTTTAGGTAATGTAGATAATGGGTATATTCATAGGAGTGTTATTTATTAGCATATACAAATTTTTTATATGTGTTTTTAATGTCTTGAGGAAAAATTGGGTACCCTCAAAATTTTTGAGGTTGTGATTATTGATGCATTCATACACTTTTGAGTATCTGGCAATGTTTATTTTGATATTGTGAAGGTAAGTTGAGACTAAAAGCATGACCTGTGAGTCTATATTTGATTGTGGATGCAATTGTTATGTGTGCCATGAGCTTATTTTGCTACAGTCATACATCTTGTATGGACCCAGAACTTGCCTTGTTATTCTAAAGTTGGTTTGGTGATGTGGTGAATATGGAAATGATCTTAGGCCTTTGTTCTTTGAGTGAAATCACTTTTAGCCTAAATGACCTACCAGATGAGTGAGTGAATCCCTTGTTCCAAACTTCTGAGCTTATCATGTGCTCATTCTTTCTTGATACCTTGCTAGCTTAACCTTGTTTGATGAAATGCCTTGATATTGGTCCTGGTCTATCCTTGAACATGTAAACCTTGATTCAGGCCAAAGGCCTATGTTGAGGGTGGCTGCAGTTATTAGCCCTGGTTTGAGGCATCGATATTGTGTATTTCACTTGAGGCTAAAGCCTAAGTTGAGGGTGACCCTTATTGTGGTAAAGTAATAATAATAAGGTGGTTAGTTGGGAAATCAAGAAAGAAATAAAAAAGAATGAATCGAGTGAAGAAAAAGAAAAAAAGTTCCTTGAGTTGAGAAAAAATAGCAAAAATGAGTCTGAAATCGAGGTACAGTTGAAAAAGAGAAAGAAACCACTTGAGAAATGTTCAAAATAGGAGAATAAGGGTGGAGTGATTAAAAATGGGTTGGATTATTAAAGCAAAAAGTGTTGGTAAGCATAGTTCAAGGATAGCGTTTAGTCACTACTTGCTCAAAATACCATACCAAAGCACCCTGAACCTATGTTACAAGCCTATAAGTCCTAAAGTGATCCAACTCCAATTTATCACCAAGCCAGAAGATGAGTATAGAGGAAAGCCTATCGTGTTGGTTGTATGCATTGAAATTCAATTGTAAGAGTGAGAATGCTTTCTCAATCCCTGAA
Organism: Solanum ossicruentum; assembly: GCA_025774065.1. Lineage (NCBI taxonomy): Eukaryota > Viridiplantae > Streptophyta > Magnoliopsida > Solanales > Solanaceae > Solanum > Solanum ossicruentum. Next base: position 89,836 of record JAOTQR010043631.1, on the reverse strand, counting down.
TTCCAAATGCGTTTGACTGACTGTGAGGGACTTCTTTCCAGTGAGGGCATTTGCACTGCTTAAGTAGCATATGACTATATTAGAGATTGTGGGTTGATGTTCCTTAGCTTGTCATAGTTGGATTGTCAGATATCTCATTATGTTCTTGTTTGCTCAATAATTTTGCGTCCCTGTACTGAAAATAGAAGTGGGTGCCTAGATTAGAGGAGCTGATATATATGCCATTAGTATAGTTGCTATGTATTTCTGTTTGTCTGCGTAGATTGAGTCGTCGCTTGAGGACAAGCTACAATTCTAAGTTGAGGCTGTTGATGTGCTATCAAAATACAGTACCTTTGATGGCCAAAACAAGGGATTTGTGAGCTCTTAATATGACTTTTTATGGGTTTTCTGTATTTTTGTGTTAATCTTGCAGAAAAGTTAGGTTGGCAAGATTTTAAAGAAAAGTTGTAAATTTTGCTGAAGCATAGGCCTTACGAGCCCATGTACGAGTCATGGCTCACCCTACCATTCATAAGATAGTATCGTAGCAAGAATCAGAGACCAAAATTCAGAAATCTGCTAAGTGGAGTTCACCCCTATGAGGCCATCATACGAGTCATAAGTCACACTACGACTCATATAGCTGGACTCATAGCAAGAATCCGAGAGACAAGATGTTGGGGCAAAAATTGAAGACCAATACTATGAGATTAACATACAAGTCATAGCTCAAGCAACGATTCGTACCTATGGGTCATACCGGCTTAATCTAAGATGCCAAGAACCTGATACAAACCCCGACAATGACTTGTAGGTCATCCTATGAGTCATACCTGCCTAACTTATCAACTGCCAGCTGTCTTTTTTGTCTAAATTCTAGGGTTGTTTGTAAATACTATATATAGTTTAAGTTAAGTTTTTAGAAGGAGTTCGACCAGTAGACTATTGAGAATTATATTTTGAAGCTTTTCTTAGTTTTTTAGAGTAGGTTATTGTTCTATCTTGGAAAACCCATTTTGGGGATTGCAAACCTTGCCTTGTACTCATTGTTGATCAATCAAGCTTGTAGGTTCGCAATTTATGGTGTCTATTTTCTTCATTGGTCCTGGTAAAGCTCTCAACTATGTCTATCATTTGCATTCTTGTGTTTTGCCTTAGTCATGAGTAGTTAAGCACCCACAACTTGGGGTAGTAGGAACCATGGGTAGTTGACATTGGGATGACCTAGGTTTCTTACATTTTTATGATTGGGGTTTTGCATGTATTATCTATTTCCCTTCATTATTATTATCGTTTGGTGGTGGCCAACACCAAACCCTGCCTACTATCACAATCCCGAAAAGGTAGTGATGAATAAGAAAAAGAAAGTAGATGACAGAATTTGATTGATGTGCTCTAATTTAATCAACCGAGCCTGACCAAGGGGAGGTTGACTGGAACAATAGGTAATGGTTAGTTGGCACGCCATGGTTGCCTACCAAGCGCCATGGTGTAATTCAACCTTCACTTCACAAGAGGGCCAGAAAAACCTAAGTTACCATCCTGTATGCAACTCACCAATTACAGTTATGTTATCTAGGGTAATCAAATCGACAAACCATGGGGAACACAATTCCGAAGTTGCTACTAAAATTGAGTGTTTCCTCGTGTTATAGTTAGTGGTAGTTTTATTTTGTTTTTGAAATACAAACCCCCCTCCCATTTAGAGATTGCAGTCATAAATACTAGAAATGATTACTGGTGAAATCTTATAATCAAGCCCTGTATTCCCTGTGGATTCGATTCTAACCTTGGTTAGGTTGATTGCTGACAACGATTGCTTTCTTATTGGAGCATAAAGATCATCAAAGTACTAACCCTTCACTTGGTTGATGAGTACAAACCCCCATCTTGGTTATCCAGATTCCTAGACGCCCTGGATTAGGCAGGTGTAATGCAACACTTTATATAGGATTTATCATATACATAAGCTCATTTCATCATCATAACATCAAACATATCATATCTCATGCTTTGGACGTTAAATTCCTCAAGAAACCACATTCAAACATTTTATCAAACAATTAGAGGGTATGAAATGCTAGTGCAAAACCATGACATATCGAGATGAAATCATGCAAGAAAATCCTTTGTAAAACCATCAGTCAACTCCTTGCATCACCCTCAGGCAACATAAATCAAAACCCCTCATCAAATCTCATAATAGATCCAAGAATTATAGCTCAAAACATAGCAAAACAGTCTCAACTTTACATAGCTTTAACATAGTGTGCAGTGAATTTCATAATAAGTAAGATCCATTTGTAAATAAACTTTGAATCATGGAATTTGAGTAAAATGAGAATAGGTTACCATGGATGGAAGAACCCAATGATTGAAATCCACATACCTTAGCTTTGAATAAACTCTTGATGAAGATTGAAAATGGAGGTTTGAAGCTTGAAGGAAATCCTTAGTTTTGGATGAGGGTTTTGCATCTTGAATTTAGGAGTGAAAATATGACTAAGTGTTTGAGTGAGTATTGGGAAATGTTTAGGATGATATGAGGGTGAAATAAGGCTAAGTATAGGTAAAAACATGTTTGGGAACACTTAGGCCCATGACCTCAAAGCCTTGGACTTGGATAGAAATCACTGGTAGTGAAATACACAAGGCCAAATTAACACATGTCTACGCCAGCTGTGTGTTGTGGTGTTGTCGCGGATCGTCTCAGGAAATTGAAATTTTAGAAATTTGAAATTGTGATTTGATTGCCCTAAAATCAGGGTTAGACCTTTTTCCCCCTAATTTTGACCCCCTAAACAAGTATATGTAGTCAGATTTTGGAAATGGCAAATGAATTTTTGTATATATGGAATTTAAAATTCCGGGCATGCGGAGGCTCTTTTTTGGTACTTTTTGGGGTTGTTACAATATCTCCCCCTTGAGAACATTTGTCCCTGAATGTACAAGAGACGTACAAGAGAAGAGTGATCATCAATAAATTAGCCCCAACAAGAATGCATCATAACATGTAAAATGCCATTTTCAAATTCTCAACATAAGTGTAAAATCTCCATAAGTTTACCAACTTAATCATGAATGCATATGAATGACATAGGGACTGAAATATGAGACTTGAAATCACATAGTGTACGTAGAATTAGTACCCTAGGATTGAGTGGAGTGGAAAAAATAATGATACCGCCTTTGCATGTCCGCTTCGGCCTACCACGTAGCACTTTTGACTTGTTGGTTCCTCCAAAGGACCTTAACAGATGCCACCTCTTTGTTTCTCAATCTCTTTACATGCCTGCATCCAAGATCTGACTAGAACCTCAATATAAGTCAAGTTATCCTTAACAACACCCATGACATCAAGAGGCATAATGGCATTAGGATCACCAACATATTTTCTCAACATAGAGACATGGAACACAGGGTGAACCAAATTCATTTCACTAGGCAACTTCAACTCATAAGCTACCTTGCCAAACCTCTCTATCATCTCATAAGGACCAACATACCTTGTACTCAACTTCCCTTTTTTACCAAAATGGATCACACCTTTTAATGGAGAAACCTTCAAATAGACCCAATCACCCACTTGGAATTCTAGATCTTTCCTTTTTATATCGGCATAATATTTTTGATGACTTTGGGATGTTTCAACCTTTCTCTAATCGTTCTAACCTTCTCAAGACCCTACATAACTATATCTGAACCTAACAATGCAACCTCGCCAACCTCAAACCAACCCACCGATGATCTATGATTCTCCTATAAAGAGCCTCAAATGGAGTCATACCGATGCTAGAGTGACAATTTTATTGTTGTAGGAAAACTCAATCAATGAAAGGTGGTCATCCAAACTACCTCTCAATTCCAATACACATGTCAGATGATGTTTACGCTCTAATAAGAATGTAGTCACTGTCAGCATTTAACCTGATCGAAGGTTTGGGTCGAATCCACAGGGTATACAGGGCTTGACTACAAAAATCCACTACTAATCATTTCAAGTGTAAATAACTAAAATTTCTAAATAGGTGGGGGCCTTTGTGATTCAAAAACAAAGTAAAATGAACACTACACTATGACAGGAGGAAACACTCAATGTTAGGGACAACTTGGAAAATGTGTTCACCATGGGTCGTTGACGCAATTACCCTAGGTAACATAAATACAATTGGAAATTAGCATATAGGACGGTAACTTAGGTTCTACTAGCTCTCTTTAGAAGGTGAACATCGAATTCTACCATGGTACTTGGTCGGACACCATGACATGCCAACTAACCATTACTAATTGTCCCATTTAACCTCCCCTTGGTCAAGTTTGGTTGATTAGATTAGAACACATCAATCGAATCCTGTCATCTACTTCCCTTTTCCTATTCATAACTACCTTGGTCGGGCTAGTGATAGTAGGCAGGGTTTGGTGTTGGCCACCACCAAACGACAATCATAATGAAGGGAAACAGATAATATATGCAAACCCCAGTGTCGAAAATGCAATAAACCTAAGTTATTTCAAATCAACTACCCATGATTCCCACAATCCCAAGTTGTGGATGCTTAGCTACTCATGGCTATGGCAAAACAAGTAAAAATACAAATACAAGACATAAATGAAAGTTTTACCAAAAATACTGAAAAGTGTAGGCATCACAAGTTACAAACCCAAAAGCTTGATTGATCAACAATGAGTAGAAAGAAAGATTTGCAATCCCCAAAATGGGTTTTGTAAGAGAAAATGATAAACTAATCTAAAAGCCTAAAATATTCTGGAGAGAATATTCAAAGGAAAGTTCTCTCTTCTGAAATCTGGATTTTTCTATTAAAATTGAACTAAATGTATTTATAGTGTTTACAAATAAAACCTACAAATAACACAGAAAAGACAGCTGGTAGCTGGTACGCCTTGCAGATGTGGCTCATAAGGTGACCTACGAGTCGTAGTTGGGGTCTCGTATTAGGCTCTTGGCATCTTGGACTATATTGGTATGACCCACAGGTATGAGTCGTTGCTTGAGTTACAACTCATATATTCCTCTCGTAGTCTTGGCCTTTAGTTTTTGGTCCAAAATTTTGGTTATCTGATTCCTGCTATGAGTCTACCTATACGAGTCATGGTGATACATATGACTCGTCAGATAGCCTTGGAAGGATGATCTCCACTGAGTAGATTTCTAAATTTCAGTGATCTCTATGACACACCCTACCACTCATAGCTTTGGCTATGACTCGTAGGTGAGCTCGTATGTCTTATGATTCAGCAAAATCTGCAGCTTTCCTTCAAAATCATGCCAACCTAGCTTTTCTGCAATAACAACACAAAAACACATAAAACCATAAAAAGTCGCATTAAGAACTCACAAAATTCCTTGTTTTGGGAATCCAATTGTGCTGTATTTTGACAGCACATCTACACCCTCAACTTAGAATTGTTGCTTGTCTCAAGTGACGACTCAATCTAAGCAGACAACGAGAAACACATAGTAGCTAAACTTATGGCATATACAATAACTCCTTTGGTTCAGGTACTCAACTACCATTTGCATAACTGGATTGCAAGGTTAATAAGCAAAACCAAAACATAATGAAATACCTGGTGATCCAACTATGAAAAGCTAAGTAGCATCAACCATCCATAATCGCTGATATAGTTATATGCTACTCAAGTAGTGTAAATGATCTCATTGGAAAGAAGTCTCTCATACCCACTAAAAAAACATTTAGAATTTAGGGACTGAGGAAGTATTCTCACTCTTATAATTGAAATTCATGCATACTGACTAACACGATAGGTTTGCCACTATATTCATCCTCAGGCTTGGTGATAAAGTTGATTTGGATCACTTTAGGACTGATGGGCTAGTAACATAGGTTCAAGGGGCTTTTGTATGGCATTTTAGGCACGTAGTGACTAAAACCTATCCTTGAACCATCTTAACCAACACTTTTCGCTTTCACAATCCAAACCTTTTCAATAAATCCAACCTTATTCTCCTGTTTTGCACTTTTCTCGAGTACTTTCTTATTTCTAAACTCAATTCTTGTTACTTTTTATCAATTCAAGGCATTTTTATTTTCTTTTTCTTCACTCGGCTCATGCTTTTTTATTTCTTTCCTTATTTCCCAACTAACCACCTCATTGTCATTACTTTACCACAATAAGGGTCACCCTCAAATTAGGATTTTAGCCAGAGGTGAAGTACACAATATTTATTCCTCACACCAGGGCCCCAACTTGTAGCCACCCTCAACTTAGGCTTTTAGCCTCAATTAAGGTTCACATGTCCAAGGATAGACAGGGCCAATATCAAGATATTTCATCAGACAAAGTAAAGCTAGCAAGGTGTCAAGAAGAAAGAGTATATGAGAAGCTCAAAAAATTGGAACAAGGGGTTCACTCACTCATTTGGTGGGTCATTAAGGTTAAAAGTGGGTTCTCTCAAAGAACAAAGGCCTAAGATCCTTTCCATATCAACCACATCACCAAACCAATCTTAGAGTACTAAGGCAAGTTCTAAGTCCATAAAAGATGTACGAATATAGCAAAATAATCCCACAATATACATGACATTGCATCCACAATCAATTAATGACTCAGTTCATGCTTTCAGCCTCAGCTATCCTTCAGAATATCAAAACAAACATTGCCAGATACTCAAAAATGTATGAATGCATCAGCAACCACAATCTAAAAAATTTTGAGGGCATCTAATTTTTCATCAAAACTTCAAAACAAATCTAAAGATTATGTATATGCCAACATATAACTCTACTATGAATTTATACATTTTCTACACTATCTAAACATGTCGGCTCAACAGAAAAGTAAACATCCACAAGATAAAAGAATTACAGCAAGAAAACCTTGAGATCAGAAATAGGGGAAGTTATGGACTAGAGGTTACTCAGACTTCACCTTAATCCATAACTTCCCACACCCCACAAAAAATAGGATACTTTGTCCTCAAAGTAAAGACAGGATCGAAAAATAAACACGATAACATAGAATGTATATATATAAATCCAAAATCTAACTTCCACAATATAAGTAAAAACAACATCCAATCATAAAAATATTTAAACATACCAAAAAACCAACATAACAAAAATATTGTCTAATAATAAACAGAGTATCTAAAATGATAAAATATGAACTACTGTCAAAAGAAGTCAAGCATCATGGTGCTTCAAGCACTGGTCTCTAGCTGGTCTGTGAGGTCTTAGAGGCTATCTCCTCCGCAATAGTACCTGAGCTACCCTTTCCATGTGGGCTCTGTTGTGTTCGATCTCTTTGAATAGCTTCCAACAATAGCGACTCCTGCAACACCTTCTCAGGTATGGGCTCTACCTCTAGTCTCGACCTCTTTGAGCTGGCTCTGGATCATTCTCATGCTCAAAGGGCCACTTCCCATAGATGTCTAGAAAGTCAGCTGGCCACTCGATTGCCTCATCATTTGCTGGTGTCACCTCATCATCTGCTGGTGTCACCTCTAGAAATGCAACAGGAGATGCCAACATATGCAATAACTCAGCCTTAAACTTGGCCAACTCCTCAGTAGTCGCACTCGTGTCAGTAGGCCTGGCTCCCTCAAACCTCCGCTGGACTCTCTCCTCGAAAGCATATACTCGGGCATCCATCGTCTAATTCTCTCATCTACTAGATCGTGGGCCAATGCCTTCATCCTCTCTTCTGAGTCCCATATGATCTGGTCAACCCAAGGTCTAACCCGAGCAGATATAGCTTGAAGTCTGGACTCCTCCGTAGCCCCCAGTGTAATAATGCCTAAAAAGTAATAGCAGAAGTAATAGAATCAACCTGTAATGTGGCTGCTGCTAGTGCTGGAGGATGGTTTGACTCAATCTCCACAGCTGGTGTAGGATCTTTAGTAAATGAAGTACTGCTGGTAGTAGCTGGAGGTGAACTTTAAGACGGAGGCTCTACTGGGAATAACTATGAATAGGAGGGGGAACAAATCTCTGTAGTGTAAAAGGGTTCTCGTCAGCCTTGATCAAAATGGGATCCATTATGTGCAGCGCCTCTACCAGAAGGTCTAACTGGAGAGAGACTAATACCCCAGCTGCCCTGCACAACTTATGTATCAAAATTGGGATTGACAAGGCCTGCTGAGTAAGGACTATTGACTCATGTGTCTGATCTGGCATTACCCGAGCCTAGTCAATTTTATACCCTACCTATATACTAGTCAACAACATAGCTCAATCCAATGTGATCAAATTATCCATGAAAATGGGTCTGATGCTCCAGTGAATAATGGACCACCAAAATTATGCCCAAAATGAGAGCTGAGCCTTCAGAATATGCTTCGTGTGAAACATAACCCATGTTGGCTCAACACCGTCCTCACAAATTTGACTTTCTATCCATCTAAGGAGTTTTGTTCTAAGCCCGACATCCTTCTGATTCACTGGCTTTCTCATCTCTGCAATCCTAGATCATACTCCGCAATAGAATGGAGCATTATGTAGTTTGGACCATATTGTAATCGTTGAATGGTTTCCTTTGAGATATCAACAACCTCCCCTCTGACAAGGACTTTACTTAATTGCAACTGCTCAATGGGCTTTTTGAGACTTGGTAGATCTCTTGAATGTAGCATAGTAGGAGGCATAAAACTCCCTAACCACGTACGAGGCATACTTCACTAGTCTCTGTGATAGCCAACCTAGTCCATGACGCTCAATTTTATCCTTTAACTCTGGCACACTGCTTAGACCTAAATCTTTCAACCTAGCTTCCTCGTGGAATCTCCTCACTGTCCTCCCTTGACTTTTCAGCTCCAGTCCCTTTTCGTAGATCTCTTTCATCCTTGGGACACACTATCTCGTGTTTTATGGGTATGTGGAGATGACAGTGTAAGGAGAGTCGGCTGGTTGTGTGGGAGCAGTATCCTCATGCTGAGCTTGAGATAACTCAAGGGAATCAGACTTAGAAAGTGAGGCATCATCATTAGACCCTTCCTCATCACCCTCCTTTTCAGATTGGGAGGGGCCATCTACTTCCATTGGAACCAGTGTTTGTGATCTGGTCAAGGGTACTTTAGCTTCGAGGTCAGGCTGCACGTTCATCTCCTCAACCAATTGATCTTCATCTAATATTTCATCCTAAGTTGGTGTCGGCAACTACTCTTCATCCTCTTGGAGGCATTGTCTCTGCAAAATCATCACGAACCAAAGCATGAGTCCCACGATGTCTTGTACAAGATAACATATAAAGCAGTCAAATAGCAAAAAATAAAATTTTTTAGTAAAATACTTCAACCAGGTGCAGGGTTCCAGATACGAGGTAGAGGTACAACTTGTAGGTTGACGTACTAGTCGTAAAATATCCTTGTAATAACAAGGTTTTTAAGGGAAATACATTTTGGAATTAGCTACGAGATGCAGGTATGACTCATAGGGTATCCTACAAGTTGTAGTCCGGGCTCGTAGCACATTTCAGAGACATTTCGCTACATCAGATCAAGGCCATGAAATCACCACTACGACTCATAACAAAGGTTACAAGTCATAGAAGGGTCTTGTATGGAAAATGTTAAGGCGCCTTAAATGACAGTTGCCTTCTACAAATAGCCACTATGGCTCGTAGAGTGCCCCACGACTCATAGTGGATCCTTGCAGCAGAAAACAGAAATCATCTTGGGTGCCTCTACCCTTTCCACAAAGACTAAAACTAACTAGAAAGCATTAGGGATCATAAAAACAAAAGCAAAAACATAAGCGACACTGTAACAAACCTAGACACTCTTCCTTACGAATTATCTCAAAATAAAACATGAATCCTTACCTATCTGTTCAAAACCCTCTAACATTGGAGACAAGAAAGCTCATTCAAGAGATACATCAAATGTATGCATGAGTAACTTGCCTTAATAAAATTATAACATCTCTCAACCTAAAAAATTTAACCCCATAGGATTTTTAAAAGATAATAACCCATAAAATTCAAGACAAAAGAACATAGCCACAACAACAGACATCAAAGTCTGCTAACAAGGAAAGAAGCCAAGAATCAACTCTTTGTAGGTATATAGACATTTATACATCACATTGTTCCTACTACCACAATCATTTTCACAGGGTTACTGGTAATGATTATAAAACATTCATTCAAACACCCATAAGACAAGGATATTTCAAAAATTTACCAAACTTAACTATGAGAACTTACAAGATAAATGGATGAAGAGAAGAAGAAAAATAAGATTGAGTTCTTGGTGCCAAATTCACTCACTAGGGAATGTTAGTAAAGGGATAATTTATGGAAAAATGAGGTTAGAGGGAATTATAAGGTGAAAAGAACCATTTCATGTAGGGATATGAAGAGCCAAAAGATGTTAGTCTTTTAATATTCAAAATGGGTCGCCTTTTAAAATTCTACAGAATGGGTCTATGAGACCCCGACTATGAGTCATAGGGAGTCATAAGACTCGTAGGTCCCGATCTCATAGCAAACCCAACACTTGGAAAAATTTTGATTTCATACCTGGGTACTATGAACCCAACTTATGACTTGTAGAGGACCCTACGAATCGTAATGTTGGCTCGTAGTGCATGTGCCTGCTTTTTATACATACTATTTCCATCTATGCACTCGACTATGAGTATTAATTGCTACTGCGACTCGTCGGCCTACTTGTATAGGCTATTTCAAGCATTTGCCTCTCTACTCTTCAATTCTTGCTTTGTTTCTGCACCCAAATTCACAAAATACAAGTTGACGTCACTAGTTCAAAGTCTAAACTGTCTTAACAATGTATTAACTACATCTACACTAGCTAAGCAAATGAAAAGGTCTTAAGATAAATCCAAACATAAAAGATATTTGGGCTGCCTCCCAAGAAGAGCCTTATTTAATGTCAAGGCTAGACTATGCCATCATGGATAATCAGACTTCTCCATGAGCCCCATTGCTACTCTTTCTACTATTCCTTTATTCATCCTGCACTGCATCTAGTTGCTCAGCAAGCTGCTCCATCCTATCACCAAGACTTTGCATTGATATAGTTTGTTGATCCACCTTGTAGTTACATTTTAGGACATCAAACTTTATTTCCCAGACGATGTCATCTTTCTCATTTACCTTGATTAGGACTTGTTGAAGCATATGCTCAATCTTTTTTAGTTTATTAGCGATGCAATGCTGGTATGGTAACCTAGGCCATTGTGCCATATTTTTGCCTTTGGGTTTACCTGAGGCTCCCTTAGATGCACTAGTAGATGGTCCGACTTGTCCTTCAAAGGGTTGGTAGACTTGGGAAACTGTAGATAGCTTGTTCATATGCTTGGTGATCTTATTAAATGGTTGTCTTATGAACTCTCAATATCCCCTTCCAAATAATGCATCAGCTTGCCCTTGTTGCTCGGAGGTTAGTGCTCGGTAGAAACTAGCCACTAATTCATCATCAGTCAGACCATGGTTTTGATTCGTTGCCAAACACTTTTTGTATCTTTCCTAAGCTACTACTAAAGGTTCTTTTGGCACCCTTTTGAAATTGCAGATATTGTTCTGGAGCTTTTTCTTGCTTGACTCCTTATAGAAGTTCATGAGGAAGACTCTTTGTACCTCCCCCCTAGTTAAAATAAACATTACGTGGGAGAATTGACCACCATTCCGTGGCTTCACTCCAGAGAGTCAAAGAGAAAGCCTGAAGAGCCATGTCCTCCCAAGCAGGACATCTAGTCCCAAGAACCCCCCTCACCGTTTGACTAAAATACTGTAGGTGAATTTGGGGGTCTTCAGACTCTTGCCCATAAAAGAGGGCTCACCTCTGCAAGGTTTCCAATAAGTCATTTTCAATGTAGAGCATTTGTTCAGTCATCGTGATGGCCAACCAACACTTAAAATCAACCAAGAAAAACAAAAATAAAAGTAAAATACAAGAGATTCTCGAAATCAACACAAGAACTAACTAATAGTGAATTCAAGTCAACACCTAGCCGTATTCCCCAGCAATGGCGCCATAATTTTTGATGATGTTCACGCTCCAATAAAAAAGCGATCGTTGTTAGCAATTGACCTAATCATAGGTTAGGGTCGAATCCATAGCAAATATGGGAATGGACTACAAGAATCCACCACTAATCCTTTTAAGCATAAATTAATAAAGGGGGGGGGGGGTTATGATTCAAAAACAAAGTAAAATAAACACTAAACTATGATGCGAGGAAACACTCAATTTTAGGAACAACTTCGGAAATGTGTTCACCATGGTCCATTGACTCGACTACCTTTGGTAACATAACTACAATTAGAAATTTGCATGCTAGACGGTAAGTTAGGTTCTTCCATCCCTCTTTTGAAGGTGAAGGTTGAATTTCACTATGGAGTTTGGTAATTAACCATAGCATGCCAACTAACTGTTACTAATTGTCCCAGTCAACCTCCCCTTGGTCAAGCTTGGTTGATTAGATGAGAACACCTCAATCGAATTCTACCATCTACTTCCCTTTTCGTATCCTTCACTACCTTGGTTGGGATAGTGCTAGTAGGCGGGGTTTGGAGTTGGCCACCACCAAATGATAATCATAATGAAGGGAAATAGACAATACAAGCAAACCCCAATCGTAGAAATGCAATAAACCTAAGTCATTTCAAATCAACTACTCATGATTCCCAAAACCCCAAGTTATGGGTGCTTAGCTACTCATGGCTAAGGCAAAATAAGCAAAAATGCAAATACAAGACATAAATGAAAGTTTTACCAGAAACACTAAAGAGTGTAGGCAACACAAGTTGCAAACCCATAAGCTTGATTCGTCAACAATGATTACAAAGAAAGATTTACCATCCCAAAAATGGGTTTTCCAATAGAAAAAGACAAACTAATCTAAAACCCTAAAATATTATTGAGAGAATATACAAAGGCATGTTCTCTCTTCTAAAATCTGGAATTTTCTATAAAAACTTAACTAAATGTATTTATATTGTTTACAAATAAACCAACATAGAAAAGATAGTTAGAAGCTGGTACACCTTGCAGGTACGACTCATAGGGTGACCTATGAGCCGTAGTCGCGGTCTCGTATCAAGCTCTTGGCATCTTGGACTAAACTAGTATGATCTAAAGGTAAGAGTCACTGCTCAGAGGTACAAGTCATTGCTTGACCTACGACTCGTATTTTCCTCTCGTAGTCTTGCCCTTCAACTTTTGGTCCAACATTTTGGTTCTCTAATTCCTGCAATGAGTCCACCTATACCATCCATGGTGAGACTTACGACTCATAGGATGTCCTCGTAGGGGTGACCTCTACTCAGGAAATTTCTGAATTTTGGTCTCTGTTTCTTGCTACGACACATCCTACAACTTGTAGCGTTGGCTACGACTCATAGGTGAAATCGTATGTCCTATGATTCAGCAAAATTTATAACTTTCCTTCAAAAACACATAAAAATCATAAAAGTCGCATTAAGAACTCACAAAAATCCCTTGTGTTGGGCATCAAATGTGTTGTATTTTGACAGCACATCAATGCCCTAAGCATATCTATAAGGGTTAGAATTGTCCATTCAGCTTGGCCATCTGTTTGAGGGTGGAAGGCCATACTAAGATGACCTTTGGTACCGAGACCCCTTTGAAAAGACCTCCAAATATGCGAAGTGAATTGCACAGCACGATTTGATATGATGGATAGAGGAAACCCGTGTAACCTCATTAACTCATGGATGTACAACCTAGCATACTCTTCAACCCTATATGTAGTCTTAACCAATAGAAAGTGAGACAAATTCTTCATCTTATCAACCACAACAAAAATGGAATCAAAACCTTTTCTAGTCTTGGGAAACCCAACCACGAAATTCATATTAATCATCTCTCACTTCCAAGTGGGAATATCTCTGTCTTAGGTTATGCCACTTGGGAAAGCATAGTAAGACCATCCCGAAGCTCACCATTGATAGATTGCTCCTCCGGAGTTTTGGCCCATCTTCATCTAGTGTTTGGCATGATCTAGCATAGAAAAGAACAATCGTTAGGGGGGAAAACTTAGCACAACTCTAAAGCATGACTTAGAATATAAAGAATGGAAACATTTCCTAAAACATCTCATAGCCTTCTATTAATAGTAATGGCGCGCTTCACAACCATGAATATGACTCTAATTGACACTGTGTGTTGGATTCCTAGGACCTATCGATCTAGTGCTCTAATACCAAGTTTTTCACGATCCAAGCCTAGTGCCTAGACATGACACAGTGAATGGGGAATGCGAAGGAACCCCAATCAAGCCTCTTAACTTGTTCTTACACATCATTGGCTGCGAAAACATGTGATAAACATGAAGGAAGAATAAGGGGTAAAGGGGCTAAGGGATAGCTTGCAAATCATCATTATCAAGAGACAAGAGTCAAAGCTCATATCATAGATATATAACTTGTTTAACAAACACCTCTAAATACATAGATAGGAGTGGGGGCCAAGACAAGGTAACAGGGCTTACCCTCATAGTCAAATTAGAACATAAAGTAGAGTGTGTCAACACAAAGAAAGGGAAAACATAGACCAAGGTCCCCAAAATAGAGGACTCACCAACTAGCTTGAGTAGCACCGAACTTGCCACATAGAGGAGGAGGAGGATCAACTTTGGCTCCATTTCCTATATGGTGATATCATATAGGCAAGAGTATGCATTAGTATATTTGAATGTACTATGTATGTAGAATGCAATACAACAAGAAATAGGCATCATATTCAAAATGCATAACAATAGGGAGTAGGCATATTGTAGCAATATGGCATGTATGTCCAATGCTGAAGTGAAACATGCTTAAGAAACCCTTACTCATATAAGATATCATATGTGTAGAATATATCAAATTAGATTTCAAAGGTACAAACCCCTTGGTAGGTTAGTGATGATGTCGCCCCATCACTTAGGTGGTGAAGTAATAACCCTTCATTCGGTTGATGAGTACAAACCCCCAACTTGGTTGGTGATAATGTTGCCTCATCAACTAGGTGGTGAAGTACTAACCCTTCACTCGGTTGATGAGTCCGAAACCCCATCTTGGTTATTCGGGTTCTTAGACCCCCCGGATTGGGCATGTTCTAGTACAACCCTTTATATAGAATTTATCATGTAGATAATCTTATTTCATCATCACAACATTATTCATATCATATCTCATGTTTTGGACTTTCAATTCCACAAAAAACCCTAGCTGAACATTTTATCAAACACTTGGGGTTTGTAATGGGGGTAAAATGCCATGCAATTTAGATATGAAATCATGCAAGAAAATCTTTTGTAAAACCATCAATCAACACCTTGCAACAGCCCTAAGACATTCACATCAAAACTCCTCATCAAATCCATCATTAGATCCAAGATTTATAGCTCAAAACATTCTAAAACAACCACACTTTCATGAACTGAAATCACTATGCAATAAGTTTCTTAATATGTAAGATCCACATGTAAAATCAACTTTAAATGATGTAAATTGAGTAAAAAAGAGATTAGGGTATCATAGGTAGAAGAACCCAATGGCTAAAACCTACATACCTTAGGTTTGGTGAAGATTGAAAATGGAGGCTTGAATTTTTAAGGAAATCCTTAGTTCTGGATGTGGGTTTTGGGACTTAAATTTTGGAGTGAAAATATGGCTAAGTATTTTAGGGTGAAATAAAGCATAGTATAGGTAAAAATACGTTTGGGAAAACATAGGGCCATAACACCAAAGCCTTGGACTGAGATAGAAATAACTAGCAGTGAAATGCATAGGCCAGCAATGCGTACCTATCTCATAGGTCAAATTAACATATGTCTGTGATAGCTGCACGTCGCAGTGCTATCACAGACCGTCGCTTGAATTTGAAATATTGTAAATTTAAAATTGTGATTTGATTGCTATAAAATTGGGGTTAGACCCTTTTCTCCCTAATTTTGAATCCCTTAACAAGAATATGAAGTCGGATTTTCAAAATAACCAATGAATTTTGAGATATATGAAATTTAAAATTTTGGGCGTTCCGAGGCAAGTTTTTAGCACTTTTTGGGGTTGTAACATTTCTAGCATGATAACACTCTTGAATTACATGGTCTTACAGTAGCACTACACACCCACCAAGTGTTTGATAAAATTTCAGATTATGCTTGCTTTAGGAATTGAAGGTCTAATGAATATATTCTGAGTTTAATAACTACATGATGATGAAATGAATGTTTGTATATGGTATTCTTAATATGGTGTTGTGAGTTGACCAAGCCTCACTCAAGGGGTTGTAGGCCCGAGTAACCACATCGAAATGTTGGTACCTTGGTCCCTAGCTTAGGGGGTGGTAGGCCTGGGTAACCATATTGATGAGTTGGTACCTCATTAACCACATTGAGGGGTTTGTACCTTAGTGCCTGGCTCGTGGGGTGGTAGGCTCGGGTAACAATATTGAGGGGTTGGTACCTCATTAACCATTTTGAGGGGTCTATACCTCATCTTCCTCTCCAAGGACATGGTAGGCCTTGGATATTCTATAGTGATGGTCACTTGCTACATATGTATTATGTTTTATATAAGTATGATTTTACTCCAAGCATCATTCTTACATGCCATCTTGCTATTATGCTATCTATTGAGTGTATTATGCATTTTGCCTATGATGTCTATTTATTGTTGCATCGTATACATACTTAGTACTTCAAACGTACTAACGCATACTCTATGCATACATGGTGTCACCATGTTGGAATTGGAGCACCACTTTATCATCCTCTCCCTCTATGTGGCTAGTTCGATTGTCTCTCAAGCTTTTTGGTGAGTCCTCCATTTCGAGGACATTACTTATGATCTCTTGCTTTATATAAAGACTATCTTTCTTTTGTTTATGTATTGACTATGAGGGTGATCCCGATTTCTTGTCGTGGCTCTCGCTCTTATCTATGTAGTAGAGGTGTCGTTGGACATGTTATGTATCCATGCTAAGAGCATTGACTCTATTGTTCTTGATGTTTATTTATTATCTCTTGATGCTTATTTTATTACTTCTGCGACCAAGGATGTCTATGACATTCTAAGAGGCTTGCTTGGGGTCCCTTCGGCTTCCACTTGCGCCATATCACGTCTAGGCACTAGGCTTGGGTCATGAAAAACTTTGTATTATAGCACTAGGTTGTTACATCCTTGGAGCTCAACACACCCTGTTGATTAGAGTCTTGTTCATGGTTGTGTTGGGCACCACCACTGTCACGACCCAAGCATGGGGCCTAGATGTGACCCGCGAATAGGGAAGTCGAAGGAACCCCAAACAAGCCTCATAACATATCATTACATATCCTTGGTCACGGAGGCAATGTAAAATAACATAAGAAATATAAACAAGGGGAATATAGACTAAGGGAGAGAGATTAATTACTTAAGTAACATGTAAAAGTTTAGAAAACAAGGGCAACGGGCTAAAGGGAAAGCTTGCATAACATCATAATCAAGAGACAAAAGAGTCAAGGCTCATATCATAGATACATAGCATGTGCAACCCGGCTCACCATCATAGTCAAAATAGAAAGTAATGAGAGTGTTTCAGTACATAATAGTATAAACGTATATGAAGGTCCCCCAAGTGGAGGACTCACTAACTAGCTTGTGTAGTAATGAACTAGCCATGTACAAAAGAAGGATGATCAACTAGGGCTTCGATCCCTACATAGTGATATCATGTAGGCAAGAGTATGCGTTTGTATGTTTGAGTGTACTAAGTATGTAGGATCCAATGCAATAACAGATAGGCATCATAGTTAAAATGTGTAACAATAGGCAATAGGAATAATATAACAATATGACATTTATGATCAATGCATAAGTAAAACATGCTTAAGTATTTCATGCTCATATAGGATATCATATGTGTAGAAGGGACCAAGCAAGAGTTCCAAGGTACAAACCCCTCGGTTGGTTGATAATGGTTTTACCCCATCATCCTGGTGGTGTGGTACAAATCCCTCACATGATTGATGAGAATCACACCTTATTACCATAGTGGCAAAGTACAAACTCTCACATGGTTTATGAGTGCTAACCCCCCCTTGGTTGATGAGTTCAAATTCCCACCTCGATTATCGAGCTCTTGCCCCCCCAGATCGGGTATGGTCAAATGCAACACTTTATATCATATACATAAGCTAATTTCATCATCATATAGTCAATCATATAATGTCTCATGCTTTGGACCTTCAAATCCTCAAGAAACCACATCTGGACATTTTTTTGAAACACTTAGAGGGTACATAATGATAGCATAAAACCATGAAATATAGAGATGAATCATGCAAGCAAGTCTATTCTAAAACTATCAATCAACACCTTATAATATCCTCAAGTAACCTACATCAAAACCCCTCCTCAAATGTTATAATAGATCAAACATAGCAAAATAGTCACAATTTCACGTGGCTTTAACATAGTGTATAATGAATTTCATAATAAGCAAGATCCAGTTGTAAATCAACTTTAAATCATGGAATTTGAGTAAAAAATTACTTGGGTATTATGGTTGAAAGGAACCCATGAAAGAAACCCACATATCTTAGCTTTGAGATG
The DNA here is from genome assembly GCA_025774065.1 of Solanum ossicruentum. NCBI lineage: Eukaryota > Viridiplantae > Streptophyta > Magnoliopsida > Solanales > Solanaceae > Solanum > Solanum ossicruentum. The sequence goes on along the minus strand of JAOTQR010043631.1, from coordinate 71,308 downwards.
AACTTGAAGAAGATAGGATATGGGAAATTGATGCTTGAAGAAGAACCTTGAAGGAAATCATTAGTTACGGATGGGGGTTTGAGTCTTCATTTTAGGAGTAAAAATTGGCTAAGTGTTTGAGTAAGTATTGGGGCCTTTATAGGATGATATGAGGGTGAAATAAGGCTAAGTATAGGTAAAAACACATTTGGGAACACTTAGGCCCAAGAAATAGAAGTCTTGGGCCTAAAAAAATAGGCACCTTTTTACACTGGTGCTCGTCGCGTGGGGATCATGGATTCTTCTCTGGAATTTGCACCTTAAAAAATTATAATTGCTAATATTTCGCTCTTAAATCAGGGTTAGACCCTTTACCCCCTAATTTTGACCCTATGAATAAGAATATGAAGTCGGATTTATGAAATAATGAACGGATTTTGAGATATATGGAATTCTAAATTCTGGCATTTTGAAGCACATGTTCAGGAACTTTCTGGGGTCGATTCAATATCTCCCCCTTGGGAACAATCGTCCCTGAATGTAAAAGAGACGTATAAGACAAGATGATTATAAACAAGTCATCCTCCAATAAGACACATTCAACGTAGGCCTTCCCGACATATGTTGTAACATGGAACATTACATTTAAAACACCATTTTAAAAGTCTCAACAAAAGTGTAAAATCATCATAAACTTGTCAACTTAAAAAGTAATGCATATGAATGACATAGGGGCTGAAACTTAAGACTTGGAACCATATGAAGAATTTATTTGTTATCTTAGGCTTGATTATAGTGAATGGGGTATGAATATCACTCCCATAAGACTGCTTTGGCTTCCTTGGAGATACCTCTGACTTGATGATCCTTTCAAGAGGGCCTTAATGAGCACCACATCCTCATTAATTAACTACTCCACTCCTCCATCCAATACCTCCACTGGGACCTTCTTCTAATCCAACTTATCCTCCACCTCACCCACAACTTCAAAGGGTTCTATAGCACTAGAGTCACTAATACATCCCTTCAACCTAGAAGCACGACAAACCGGATAGCCCATAACCCCTACCATAGGCAATTCCCAAACTTATGCAACCATACCAATCTCCCTCTACACTTTATAAGGACTTACAATCCTCAACTCAATTGTCAACCTTAAAAGCACCAAACCCACTTGGTACCATAACCACCATCTCTTCCTTGGGAGACAACCTCAACTCTATCATCCTCTCACCCAAAACTTCCAACTCTAATAAGTAAGAAATTAAGGACTTGCCTAGTTTAGGCCACTTAACCCAGGAAGATTTGGAACCATCAAGACACTATACTACCACCCTCAACTTCCTTCAACCTAACTCCCTATCTACCCAATCGATGGACTCCACTTATCATCTCTTACCATCCTTACTACAATGATAGGTTACCCATCGACACCCTTCTTAGAGCACCGACCACCATATTAGTCTTACAGGTGAAAACAATGCACACTCATGTCATAACCCTTATAGAGTTCTAACAATCTTCTTGTTACCTTTAACTCACAACTATCGTAATTAGCAAACAACCTCTCATCTCCCAAGACTTGTAGCACCACCCCTAAATGGTTCACAAGCTCAAACTAAATAATGTTCCACCACTAGAGACCACCACAACATGCCAAGGTAGAGTTTTAAGACCCTATTCATGAGACCCATAAACAAAATTGATGCATAAATCAACCAACAACCTACCAATATTCGAAATGCTCCTTCCTAATTCGAGAGGACACCTAGGGATATCACCTACACTCATCTACACTTGGGAACAAAACCCCAGTCCCAAATCAACCTTAGAGAAGTGACTAAACCATTGTAGTTGACCAAATAAATCGACCATCCCTACCCATCATATTACAACCCTACGGGTCCTACACTCACTGGAAGCATGCTAGGCAAGTAGCTCAAGCGACCCCAAGACCTCCAACCCATCAAGCTATGTCCAACCAAGATTGCAAGACAAGTATCTATGCAATGATAACATGGGCAACCCTAATGGATCTCTTCTAGTCACTATAGACTCACGCAACCATCGGGACACACACATGAATCCTATTAGCACAAAGGAATCATACAAGAGATAGAAACTCCTGGACCTATCAAAGCACCTTACTCAAAACATCGTCACAACTTTGGCCTCACATAATGTCAAATAAGTCACAAGGGAGACAATAGAAGATAAGGTGTTGGATCGCCTTGGAAAATGAAACAAGGGTAAGGAGGTTTGTCCACAAGGTGCTAATGCGGTTCCTTTGGGGAGAGGGGGCCGACAAGATGGTTCCCTAAGGTAGAATTGATTCTTTTATACAGGAAGGCAAGGGTTCAAGGAGGTTCCCGATGTCATCACCAGTATGTTGAAAATCTTTGATTTTGATGTGTCTGCATTGATTGATTTCGGTGCCACTCTTTCTTTTGTTACCCCTTTTGTTGCCAAAAAGTTCCATGTTGATCCCAAGTTGTTATGTGAATCATATGAGATGTCTACTACTATTGGTGCTTCTATTGTTCCTATGAAGTTTTATAGAGATTGTCCCATTTGCATCTTGCGTAAAATATTGCCTTGTGATTTTGTTGAGTTAGGTATGGTTGATTTTGATGTCATTATTGGGATGGATTGGTTGCATGCATATTATGCCTCTATTGATTTTAGAGCCCTTAGGTTCAAGTACCAATTCCATAATGAACCCGTCCTTGAGTGGAAGAGTAAAGATATGATGGTCAAAGGTAGGTTCATCTCTTGTATTAAAGCCCGCAAGTTGATCTCTAAAGGGTTTCTTTACCAACTTGTGAGGGTTAGGGATGTGAAGTCCAAGGTCCTTCCCATAGAGTCGATTTCGGTTGTAAATGAGTTCATTGATGCCTTTTCGAATAGCCTTCCAAGTGTTCCTCTTGAAAGGAAAATTTATTTTGGAATAGATCTACTTCCTGATATTCAACCCATCTCTAGTTCTCCTTCCCATATGGACTCGACGGAGATGAAGGAGTTGAAGGAACAATTGAGGGACTTGTTGGAGAAGGGATTTATTAGTCCTACCCAATTCTCTTAGGGTACACCGGTGTTGTTTGTGAAAAACAAGGAGGGTCCCTTAGAGTGTGTATTGACTACCGGCAACATAATATAGTCAGAATCAATAATAGGTATCATTTTCCAAGGATTGATGATTTGTTTGACCAATTGTAATGGGCTAGCCATTTCTCTAAGATTGATCTTTGGTCCGGGTATCACCAAGTGAAGGTGAGGGAGTGTGATATTCCTAAAATGGCCTTCCGGACTAGGCGTGGGCACTTTGAGTTTGTTGTGATGTCTTTTTCGTTGACTAATGCACCGGCCATCTTCATGATCCTTATGAATAGAGTTTTCAAACTCTACATTGAATTATTTGTTGTGGTATTTGTTGATGATATTTTGATCTATTCTCGTGGTGAGAAGGAGCATAGGGCTCATTTGACACTTGTGTTGCAAAGATTGAGGGAAGAGAAGTTATATGCCAAATATGAAAAGTGTGAATTTTTGTTGAAGGAGGTTGCTTTCCTAGGGCATGTGGTGTCGGGGTGGTATTAAGGTTAATCCTAAAAAGATGGATGTGATTAGAAATCGTCCTAGACCATTAACCCCGTCGGATATTAGAAACTTCTTGGGCTTAGCGGGTTATTATTAGTGATTTGTGAATGAGTTTTCTTCTATTTCTTCTCCCATGACTAAATTGACTCAAAAGAAGACTAAGTTTGTGTGAACCGATGAGTGTGAGAGGAGCTTCCAAACATTAAAAGATAAGCTTGTGTCCATTCTATTTTGTCACTACCGGAAGGGCTAGAGGGATTTGTTGTTTATTGTGATAATTCTTGAGTTGGTTTGAGTTGTGTTCTAATGCAAAATGGTAAGGTGATAGCCTATGCTTCTAGGCAAATCAAGGTGCATGAAAAGAACTATCCTACCCATGATCTTGAACTAGCCATCGTTGTATTTGCATTAAAGTTTTGGTGTCATTACTTGTATGGGGTGCATGTTGATGTGTTCACCGATCATAAGCATCTCCAATATGTCTTCACTCAAAAAGATCTTAACTTGAGGAAACAGAGATAGTTAGTATTTCTTAAGGTCTATGACATGAGTGTGTATTAACATTCGAGTAAGGCTAATGTGGTGACAGATGCTTTGAGTAGGGTGTCTATGGGTAGCCTAGCTCATGTTGATGGTGGTCAATAGAGAGGTGGCTAGGGAGGTCCATCGGTTGACTAGATTGGGAGTTAGGTTGGAAGAAGTGGGTAATGCTGTTATTGTTGTTGATGGTTCTAAATTTTCATTGGATGAGGAGGTGGAAGCTAAGCAAGATCTTGATCCCTCCTTGTTAGAATCGAAGGCCTTGGTTAGTGATGGGAAGGTGGAAGTTTTCTCCCAAGGGGGAAATAGTGCACTTAGATACCAAGGTAAGTTAAGTGTACCCTGTGTTAATTGCTTGAGAGAGAGAAATCTTGATGAAGCTCACAGTTCTTCCTATTATATTCACCCTGGTTCTACTAAAATGTATAGAGATTTGAGAGAGGTGTATTGGTAGGGAGGCATGAGGAATGATATTGCAAAATTTGTGTCCGATTGCCATAGTTGTCAATAAGTCAAAGCCGAACATCAAAGGTCGGGTGGCCTAACCTAAGACATAGAGGCTCCTACTTTGAAGTGGGAAGAGATTAATATGAACTTTCTAGTTGAGTTGCTTAAGACTAAAAAGAGTTTTGATTCAATTTGGTTTTGTGTTTGATAGGATGATGAAATTGGCTCACATTCTACCGGTTAAAACCAACTATGGGGCTGAGGAGTATACTAGGTTGTACATTCATGACATGGTAAGATTGCATAGGGTTCCATTGTCCATCATATCAGATCATGGAGTTCAATTTACTTCACATTTTTGGAAGTCTTTCCAAGGGGGTCTTGGTACAAAGGTTAAACTTAGTACGACTTTCCACCCTCAAATGGATGACTAAGTCGAAAGGACTATCCTAACCTTGAAGAAATGCTCAGGGATTGTGTACTGGAGCTCAAGGGTAGTTGCGATGATTATATTCCATTGATTGAGTTTTCCTACAAGAATAACTATCTTTCTAGCATCAATATGACTCCGTTTGTGTCCATTTATGGTAGACATTGCAGATCACCGATTGGGTGGTTTGAAATTGGTGAGGTGGATTTGTTAGGACCAAATCTAGTTACGGAGGCTCTTGATAAGGTTAGGATGATTAGGGAGAGGTTGAAGAAGGCTCAAAGTCGCCAAAAGTCCTATGCTGATGTGAGGAGAAGGGACCTTTAATTCAATGTTTGTGATTAGGTGTATTTGATGGTGTCACCCATAAAGGGTGTGGTAAGTTTTATTCAGAAGGATAAGTTGAGCCCTAGATATGTAGGACCTTATAGGGTGATGAGAAGGATTAGAAAGGTAGCCTACGAGTTAGATTTACCTACTGAGATAGAATTGGTTCATCTGGTTTTTTATGTGTCTATATTGAGGGAGTGTGTGGGTAACCCCTATGCTATGGTGCCTCTTGATTTTGTGAGGGTAGATGAAGAAAACTTTACTTATGAAGAGTTTGCAATTCAGATTTTAGATAGGCAAGTGAAGAGATTGAGGAACAAGGATGTGGCTTCCGTTAAGATCCTTTGGAGGAATCAACAAGTTGAAAGTGCTACTTGGGAGGCCGAGGAGGACATGCAAAAATGATACCCTTACCCTTTCCACTCCTCCCAAGCCTAGGGTATTGATCTAAGTCCCCTATATAATTTCAAGTCTATGTTCATCCCATGACATATGCATAGGTTTATGTTTAAATTGACAAGCTCATGTTGATTTTACACTTATGACAATATTTTTGAAATGATAGTTAAGTGCATTGTTACATCCTTATCTGGGCTGAAATTTTCATGTTTGTGTTTCCCATATGTGTTTCTTCGACATTCGGGGATGAATTTTCCCAAGGGGGTGATATTGAAACAACCCCAAAAAGTGCGGGAAAATGTACCTCGAAAGTGTCCGAAACTGTATTTTCTATATATCTCAAAATTCATGTGTGATATCAAAAATTCAACTTCATATTCTTGTTCAGGGGGTCAAGTTGAGTGAGAAATTGGTCTAACCTTGATTTAAGAGAAAACAATTAGCTATTTCAAATTTTCAAAATGCGAATTCCAGTGATCTCTGCGCGGCCCTAGCGCGACGCGGCCAAGGCGCGCAGATGTGTATTTTGTTGACTGTTTTGCTAGTCTAGTCTAAGACTACCATGTCTTGGGCCTAACCATTCCCAAGCGTGAAAATACCTATACTTTGCCATTTTTCACCCTCGTATCATTCTAAACATTCCCCAATACTCATTTAAACACTTGGGCAATATTTTTCTCCTAAGCTCAAGTCTCAAAATTCATCCGAATTTAAAGGTTCCCATTCAAGATTCAAGTCTGCCTCTCCAATATTCAACAAGTTCATCTCCAAAGCTATGGTATGTAGGTTTCTTTCATGGGTTCCTTTCACCCATGACGCCCAAGCTACCTTTTCTTAAAATTGTATGATTTAGAGTTGATTTACTCATGGGTCTTATTTTTTATGAAATTTACTGCATACTACGTTGGAGTTTATGAAATTGTGACTGTTTTACTATGTTTTTGGCTATGAATCGGAGATCTATTGTGATATTTAATGAAGGGTTTTGATGTATATTGCTTGAGCATGTTATCAAGTATCTATTGATGGTTTTACATGGGATTTTCTAGCATAATAAGACTCTGGAGTTGCATGATTTTACACTAACACCACACACCAGCCAAATGTTTGATAAAATATCAAGATTATGATTTCTTGTGGAATTGAAGGTCTAATGCCTATTTTATGAGTTGAATAACTATATGATAATGAAATGAATGTATGTATATGGTATTCTCTATTTGGTGTTGTGAGTTGACAAAGCCTAGCTCGAGGGGGTTCTAGGCTCGGGTAACAACATCGAGGGGTTGGTACCTTGGTCCTTAGCTTGGGGGTGGTAGGCCCAGGTAACCATATTGAGGGGTTGGTACCTTATCAACCACATCAAAGGGTTTCTATCTTGGTCCTTAACCGGGGGGTGGTAGGCTCAGGTAACCATATTGAGGAGTTGGTACCTCATTAACTATTTTGATGGGTTTGTACCCCATTTGCCTCTCCAAGGAGGTTGTAGGCCTTGGATATTCTATATTGATGGTCACTTGCTACACATGTATTATGTTATATATAAGCATGACTTTACTCCAAGCGTCATTCATACATGCCATCTTGCTATTATGCTGTCGATTGAGTATTATTATGCATTTTACCTATGATGTATATCTATTGTTGCATTGCATCCTACATATTTAGTACATTCAAACATACTAACGTGCACTCTATGCTTACATGATGTCACCATGTAGGAACCCGAGAAGCGCTTGATCATCCTTCCCCCCCATGTGGCTAGTTTGATTGTCTCTCAAGCTTATTGGTGAGTCCAACATTCCAAGGATGTTGCTTATGATCTCTTGTTATGTACAAAGACTATATTTCTTTTGTTTATGTGTTGACTATGGGAGTAAGCTTGGTTTCTTATCGTGGCCCCTATTCTTATCTATGTAGTTGAGGTATTGTTGGACATGTAATGTATCTTGCTAAGAGCCTTTACTCTATGGTTCTTGATGCCTATGATATGAAAGTGTTCCCTTAGCCCCAGTTGTCCAATTTATTATCTCTCAATGCTTGTCTTATTGCTTCCGCGACCAAGGATATGTATAATGTTCTAAGAGGCTTGCTTAGGGTCCCTTCGAGTTTCTCTTGCGCCGTGTCACATCTAGACCCTAGGCTTGGGTCATGACAATAAATGAGTCTGTGTCAGGGATATCTGACTTTGTTAATGAAGAAGGCGACACCGCTATGCTTGTTGGTGAAATGGATTTGTCTCGTCTCATGACTTATGACGAGCAACTTGAAAGGGAGAAGCTTAGGAAGAGAAGGAGTAGGGAGTCCAAGAAGGCTCAAATTGAGGATAGATCATCTTTTCATATTGCTTTTAGGCCAATGTTTCACAAGGATGGGGTGACTAGCCCCAAGTATCAAGGTGAGAGTGCTGGTAATCAAGCTCCCCTACATGCAACAAGTGCGGAACGCACCATCCAGGAGATTGTTTAGCCGGTTTGAGTGCATGTTTTTTGTTTGGTATGATGGCTCATAAGTAGAGACATTGCCCATGGGTCCCTAAAAATTATAAGGATAATCACTGACAATCTCTACCATACTCCTTTAAGGGCCCCTAGAATTAGTATGGTGCTTTATTCGGTAAGTTATAAATTCTCCTTATGTGATAACGAAATTGGTGTAGATTGGCTTCATGTCCAAGGTTTTATGGTTAATGTTTGGGCATAAGTGGTTGAGTTTGATGTTAGTGAAAGGGGTAGTTTCTTATTAAAACCTCATACATCATTTAGTTTAGTCTTTACTTCTTGTTTGTTGTGCTTGCATGATCATGGAGTAGGATTTGATTAAAGCCCCATAACTGAGTGCATATGTTACTTGGTGCTTTCAAAATGACATTCTTCGCTAAGAATTTTGAAATTTTCATGAATCAATGATTGGATTATGTCATTGCATTTGTGATGGGTTGGTAAATGTTACTCTACTCAATATGTGCTAGCTTTATTCACATTCGAGGATGAATGTTCCTAAGGGGGGATATTGTGCACCGCTCAACATAGCTAGAAAAGAACCTTTTATGCATTTTTTAAAATATCTTAAAATCCATGCGAAATTTCACAAATCCGACTTTATATTCTTGTTCAAGAGGAAAATTATGTGGAGGAACTATTACCTACTACCTATTTCAAAAAAAATAATTTTTTTATGAAATTGGACAAACTTGTAGGTTCGTGACAAGTCCACTCATGGACTTGCCACGCCATAGGTAAAATATTCCCTAAATTTCTCTTTTTTTTGTTGAGGGCATTTGGGTAATAACCCAATGCCACCCTACCACCCGTGTTGATTGAGGTACCAACCTCTCAACCTAGTTATCAAGGTACAAACCTCTCGACATGGTTATCAAGATACAAACTCCTCGACATAGTTATCCGGGCTCACAACCCGCCGATAGGGGCATGGTCAATTACCAAAATAATATAGGAGAATATCATATACATACAATCCTTTCGTTAGTATAAAGTCATTCAACTCATAAAAAATACATTGGAACTTCAATTCCTCAAGAAATCATAACAGGAACATTTTATCAAACACTTGGCATGTGTGCGTATAGTGCTATCGTAAAACCATTCAATTTAGGGATGAAATCATGCAAGAAAATTCAATGTAAAACCATCTATCAATACTTGGTAACACCCTCAAGCAATATACATCAAAACCCTTCGTCAAATCTCACAATGGACCATAGATTCATAGCTCAAAATATGCTAACTAATCGCAGTTTCATGAAATCCCAACATAGTTGATAGTCTAATTCATAATAAGTATGAACCATAAGTAAATCAACTTGAAAGTATGCAATTTAGGTAATAAAGAAGCTTGGACACCACAAGTGAAAGGACCCAATGGTTGAATCCCATAGACCTTGACTTTGGAGAATTCCTTGGAGAAGATTTGAATGGATACTTGATGCTTGGATGAATTCCTTAAGATTCGAAAGAGATTTGGACACTTGAATTTTGAGAGAAATATTAGTCTAAGGGTTTGAAAGAGTATTAGGGAATGACTTGCATGATATGAAGGTGAAATATGGCTAAGTATAGGTATTTTCACACATGGGAAGGATTATGCCTAAGATTAAAAAGTTTTGTACCAGACTAAAATAACTGGCACGAAAAAATACACTTAGGCACACCCTTGGCACTTTGTTCCAAGGGCGCGGTAGCTCACTGAAAATAGCATTTTTGCGATTTTCAAATTTTTCTATGGTTGCTCTTAAATCAGGGTTAGACCTATTTCCTATTCAATTTTGCTCCCTGAACAAATGTATGAGGTCAAATTTTTGATATCACTCATGGATTTTGAGATATATAGAAATTACGATTCCGGCCACTTCCGAGGCTCATGTTAGGGCACCTTTTGGGATTGTTTCAACTTTTGACGACTTTGGGTTGTTTTCAACCTTTCTCTAATTAACCTTACCATCTCAGATAGCCTACATAACCATATCTGGAAACAATAAAGCCATTTCTCTCACTTCAAACCACCCAATTGGTGATCTACAATGTCTACCATAGAGGGCCTCAAAAGGAGCCATGCCAATGATAGAATGATAGCTATTGTTGTAAGCAAACTCAATCAATGGAAGATGATCATCCCAACTACCCTTAAAATCGAAAAATACAAGCCCTAAGCATATCCTCAAGATTTTGGACAATACTTTCATCTTGGCCATATATTTGAGGGTAAAATGTCGTGCTAAGCATAACCTTGGTACCAAGACCCCTTAGGAAAGACCTCCAAAAGTGTGAAGTGAATTGAGCACCATGATCCGATATGATAGACAAGGACACCCCATACAATCCCACCAATTTATGAATGTACAATTTAGCATAGTCTTCGGCCCCATAAGTAGTCTTAATCAATAGAAATGAGCCGACTTTGTCATCCTATCAACCACAACCCAAATAGAATCAAAACCCTTCCTAGTCCTAGGCAACCCAACCACAAAATCCATGTTAATTTCCTCCCACTTCCAAGTAGGAATCTCTATGTCTTGAGTTAGGCCACTCGGCCTTTGGTATTTGGCTTTGACTTGTTGGCAACTATGACAATCGGATATAAATTTGGCAATGTATGTCTTCATACCTCCCCACCAAATCACATCCCTCAAATCTCTATACATTTTGGTAGAACCGAGTTGAATGGAATAGAAAGAATTATGAGCCTCATCAAGAATCTTCTCTCTCAAGTCATCAAGACTAGGCACACACAACCTACCTTGGCACCTAAGGGAACCATCTCCCCATTGGGAGAAATCCTCCACCTTGCCCTCTTTCACCAAGGCATTCAACTTTAACAAAGAGGGGTCAAGATCTTTGTTTTCTTTTAACTCGTCAACCAAGCAAGATTATGAGCCATCAACAACCACAATGCAACCATTATCAATATCTTCCAACCTAATCCCAATCTACCCAACCAATGATTCTCCCTAGCCACCTCTTTTCCCCCCATCATCAAGATGAGCTAGGCTACTCATAGACACCCTAGTCAATGCATCTGCCACAACATTAGCCTTTTCGAGATGATAATGCACACTCATATCATAATCCATAAGAAGTTCTAACCAACTTCTTTGTCTCAAGTTGAAATCTTTTTGAGTGAACACATTTTGGAGACTCTTATGATCAATGAAAACATCAACATGCACCCCATACAAATAATGATGCCAAATTTTAAAAGCAAAAACCATGGCAGTCAATTAACATCACGAGTAGGGTAATTCCTTTCATGCACTTTAAGTTGCTTGGAAGCATAAGATGTCACCTTGGCATTTTGCATCAACACACAACCCAAACAAATCCAGGAGGCATCATAATACAAAACAAACCCTTCCAACTCTTTCGGTAGAAATAACATAGGAGCAGACACATGCTTATCCTTCAAGGTTTGGAAACTCTTTTCATACTTATCAGTCCACACAAACTTAGCCTTCTTTTGAGTCAAATTAGTCATGGGAGAAACAATAGAAGAGAACCCATTCACAAACCTCTGATAGTAACCCGCTAAACCCAAGAAGCTTCTAATGTCTGATGGGGTTGATGGTCTAGGTCAATTTCTTATCACATCCGTCCTTTTAGGATCCACCTTAATACCATCCCCCGACACCACATAACCTAGAAAGAGAACCTCTTTCAACCAAAATTCACACTTCTCATATTTATCATACAACTTCTCTTCTCTCATTGAGCCACATGATACTCCTTATTATGAAAGTAGGTCAACTTATCAATAAAAACCACCACAAACAAACCAAGGTAGGTTTTAAAGATCCTATTCATTAGATTCATAAAGATAGTTGGTTCATTGGTCAACCGAAAAATGCATAACCACAAATTAATAATGCCCACACCTAGTCCAGAAGGCCATCTTGGAAATGTCACACTCCCTCACATTCACTTGATGATACCCAGACCAAAGATCACTCTTAGAGAAGTGACTAGCCCCTTGAAGTTGGTCAAACAAATCATCAATCCTTGGTAGAGGATACTTATTCATGATGGTAACCCTATTAAGCTATCCATAGTCAATACATATTCTAAGAGACCCATCCATCTTCTTCAGAAACAACACTAGTGCACCCCAAGATGATTGGCTAGTCTTAATAAAACCTTTCTCCAACAAGTCCCTTAATTGCTCCTTCAACTCATTTAACTCCATAGGTGCCATATGGTAAGGGGAAATAGAAATGGGTTGACTATTGGGAAGGAGGTCTCTACTAAAGTCTATTTCCCTTTTGGGAGGAACATCGGGAAGGTCATCTGGAAAGACATCAAGGAACTCATTTACTACCGAAACTGACTCTATAGGAAGGACTTTGGACTCCATATCTCTAACCCTCAGAAGATGATAGAGACACCCCTTAGAGATCAAGTTTTTGGGTTTAATGCAAGAGATAAATCTAGCCTTGACCACCATATCATGACTCTCTCACTTAAGGACGGGTTCATTTGGGAAGTAGAATTTGACCCTACGGGTTTTACAACCAATAGAGGCATAATATGCATGCAACCAATCCATCCCAAGAATGACATCAAAATCAACCATATCCAACTCAACAAGATCACAAGGACATATTTTATGGAAGATGCAAAGGGAATAATTTCTATTGACCTTTCTAGCAACAATAGATGCACCAATAGGAGTAGACACCTTCTAAGACTCACACAACAATTCGGATGCAACATTAAACTTTTTGGCAATACGAGGACTAACAAAAGAAAGAATGGCACCTGGATCTATCAATGCATGCACATCAAAATCAAAAACTTTTAACATACCGGTGACAACATCGGGCACCCTATCAACCCCTTGCATCCCATGGAGAGCATAAAACTGATTGTACCTTGGGGCATCACCTTGATGGCCTACTCTGCAAAAAGGAACGGCATTAGCACCTTGGCTTTGAGGACGTACATCCTTACCCTTGTTGTGATTTCATGGAAAATAAATCATCTTGTGGCGTAGTTCCACACAACCAAAACAAGCATTAGTATCCCTCAAGCATGGGCCACCATGACTCACAGTTTGGACACCTAATTCTAGGCATCAAACCACCACCCTCTTGGGGCCTTGGGTGGTCATTAGCAAACCTATCACTAGGAGTATGAGAAGACCCTTGGCCTTGACAAAATCGGACACCCTTGGGACTTTGGAAGATACCATCAAAATGGGCCCTCTTGGCCTCATGATCCCTTCTCTTCCTCAAAATTTTCCCATCCATTTGTTCAACATAATTTATCAAGCGGGAAAAATCCATGTCACTAATCAACTTATGGACTAGCACTCCTCACTAACTATGACGAATATACCCCTCATGAACTTGTTCATTCTGGACTTTGGGTCGGCAACCAAGTGTGAAGTATATTTTGTGAGTTTGTTGAACTTGATGACATACTCCATCATACTTATGGATCCTTACTTCAAATTCATGAAATCCACCATTTTGGCCTCCCTAAGCTCAAGAGGGAAGAAATGGTTGAGGAAAGACTCCTTAAACACCTCCCATAGAACCACATTACACCATTATAGACAACAACTTGTACACCTCATCAATAAATTCTTGAGGGTCCTCATCCACCTTAGGCCCATTCAACTCCAGTGGGTTCACTCTCATAAAGTCTCTTACCCAAGATGCCGAAGTAGGAACATGAGGGGCTAGGGACTCTCTCGTGGCTTGGTTAGCCACAACTTTACCTAGAAAAATAAGAGCCTCCTGGAGCATAGCATGAGCCAGTTGATCATCGGGTGTGCTGGACTCTTCTTTCTCTTGTGTTAGGCATGACGTTAGGGGGGAAAAACCATACTTATCTTCTATAACATGATATAGTTGTGGAAGAAGGGAAACAATTCCTAAAGCATCTTATAGGCTCTTACTCATAGTTGTGGTGCACAACATAACCATGAATAAGACTCTAATCAATACGGTTTGCTGGATATTGAGGACCATTAACAACCTAGTGCTCTGATACCAAGTATGTCACGACCCAAGCCTAGGAAATAGATATGACATGGTGAATGGAGAACCCGAAGGGACCCAAACAAGCCTCTTAACTTATCATTACACATCCTTGGTCGCGGAAGAAACAAAACAACGACACGAGACAGTAAAAAGGGAACATGGGGATAAGGGACATCTTTCATATCATAAAACATCATAGAGTCAAAAAGAGTCAAGGCTCGTAGAATCTTTACATAAGTTATCCTACAACACCTCTAAACATAAAACTTAGCGGGGGCCAAGACAAGCAACTGGGATCATCCTCATAGTCAAATATACAATAAAGGGAAGAGAGTCTATACAAAGCATAAATAAAGAGAATTATGTCCTCGAAGTTAAGGGCTCTCAAACTTGCTTTGAGAGACATCACACTAGCCACATGGAGGAGGATGATCAAATGGGGCTCTTGTACATACATGGTAGCATCATGTAGGCATAGAGTATGCGTTAGTTCGTTTAAATGTATTAAGTATGTAGGATGCAATGCTACAATAGATAGGCATCATAACAAAAATGCATAATTAGGCAATAGGTGAAGATATAACAATATGACATGTATGTATGATACTTAGAGTAAACATGATTTTACAAGGAACATATTACATTAGTAGGAATAGACCATCATCATAGACCAAGAAACTTAGTATTTTGAATCTAAGGTAGACCACCCCTTAGTAATGATTGGGGAATCAACCCCTCAATTGGTTGATGGACATGACCACCCTCTATCGGAAGTGATTGAGGTATCAACGCCATAATTGCTTACCACCCCATCTGAGATGATTGAGGTATCAACCCCTTAATTGATTGATGACTTACCACCCCTATTCTAGAATATTGAGGTATCAGCCCCTTAACTGATTGATGGCTTATCACCCCCATCCAAGGTGATTGAGGTATCAACCAATCAATTGGTTGATGGCTTACCACCCCCATCAAAGGTGATTGAGACATCAACTATCGATTTGCTATGGTCAACTCAAAACGCAATACATACTTCTAATGGAATCGATACATACATAACATCCTTTAATCATCATAGAGTCACTTAACTCATATGCCAAATGTTAGGCCTTCAACAACTCAATATACATTAATCGGACATTTTATAAAACACTTAATGTATGTGCAATGCTAGTTTAAAATCATACAATTAAAGGGTATAATCATGCGAGAAAATCCAATGTAAAACCACCCACCAATACTTGGTAACACCCTCATACAAGACATATCAAAACCCTTTATCAAATCCCATAATAGGTCCTAGATTCATAGCTCAAAACATGGTGAAACAGTCATACTTTCACAAAACCCTAACATAGTTCATAGTCAAACTCATAGTAAGTAAGACCCATAAGTAAATCAACTTAGAAACATAAGATTTAGGTAAAAATGAAGCTTGGGCCCCATAGATAGAAAGAACTAATGGTTGAAACCCACATACCTTGACTTTGGAGAATTACTTGATGAACATTGGAAATGGATACTTGAAGCTTAAGTGAAATCATTAAGATCCGGATGAGTTTTGTGACTTGAAAATTTGGGTGAATATTTTTCTAAGTATTTGAGAGAGTATAGGGGAATGTCTTGTATGATTGAGGGTGAAATATGGATAAGTATAGGTATTTTCACGCATGGAAGGCTTAGGCCGAAGGCCCAAAGGCCTTGGACTGGACAAGAAATAACAGGCCAAAAATAACACTGATCCGTGCCCTGGCCGCTGCGCTCCATGGGCGTGGACCAGTATTGGAACTTGCAAATTATGAATTTTCAAATTTTTATATCGTTGCTCTAAAATAAGGGTTAGACCCATCTCCCACTCAATTTTCCCCTTTGATGAAGAATATGAAGTTGAATTTTCGATATCGTACACGAATTTTGAGATATTTGGAATATGCGATTTTGGGCACTTTTGAGGCACTTTTTCGGGCGCTTTTTAGGGACATTTCAAATAGCTTCAAAGGCGGCCATACCAATGCTTGAGTGGTAGATATTTTTGTAAGCAAACTCGATGAGTGGAAGATATTTATCCCAAATACCCTTAAACTCCAAAACACATGCTCTAAGCATATCCTCAAGAGTTTAGATGGTCTCTACTGTTTGAGGATGAAAAGTCGTGCTAAGCATAACCTTGGTACCAAGACCACTTTGGAAGGACCTCCAAAAAAGAGAAGTGAATTGAGCATTACTATACGAAATGATAGACAAGGGCCATGCAATCTAACCAATTCATGTATATACAACTTGGCATAATCTTTGGTACCATAAGTTGTTTTGACCGGTACGAAGTGAGCCGACTTTGTCATTCTATCCACAAAAACCTAAATCGTGTCAAAATGCTTCCTAGTCTTAGGAAACCCAACCACAACATCCATGTTGATCTCCTCCCACTTCCAAGTAGGAATCTCCATATCTTGGGATAGGCCACCCATCCTTTGATGTTCGGCTTTCACTTTTTGGCAATTGTGACATCCGGATATGAACTTGGCAATCCCTCTTCAGAGCACGCCACCAATACACCTCTCTTAAGTCTCTATACATCTTTGTAGAATTAGGGTAAATGGAATAGGATGAATTATGGGAGATCAATTCCCTTAAGTCATCCACATTTGGCACACACAATCTACCTTGGTACCTAAGGGCACAATCTCCCCTTTGAGAAAAAACCTCCACTTTACCATCTTTCACCAAGGCCTTTAACTCTAGCAAGGCAGGGTCAAGATCTTGTTTTGCCTCTACCTCCTGAATCAAGGAAGATTTAGAACCATCAACAACCATACCCCACCATTGTCCTCTTCATCCAACCTAACCCCCAATCTAGCCAACCAGTGAACTCCTCCTGACCTCTTTGCCATAATCATCTACATGAACTAGACTACCCATAGACATCCTACTTAGCATCGGCCACAACATTAGCTTTGCCGGGGTAATAATGCATACTCATATCATAATCTTTAAGGAGCTGAAACATCCTTCTTTGTTTCAAGTTAAGATCTTTTTGGGTAAACACATATTGGAGACTCTTGTGGTCTATAAACACATCAACATGAACCCCATACAAGTAGTAACACCAAATTTTAAAGACAAATACCATGACCACCAATTCATGATCATGGGTGGAAAAATTCTTCTCATGCACCTTAAGTTGTCTAAAGGCATGTTCTATCACTTTACATTTTGCATCAAAAAGCAATCTAAACCAATTCTTGAGGCATCACAATACACCACAAATCCTTCCAACCCTTCCAGTAGTGACAAGATAGGAGCGGAGACAAGCTTATCTTTCAATGTTTGGAAACTCTTCTCATAGTCATTGGTCCACACGAATTTGGCCTTCATTTGTGTCAACTTAGCCATAGCGGAAGCAATAGAAGATAAGCAATTTACAAACCTCTCGTAATAACTTGCCAAACCCAAGAAACTCGTACTATCCAATGTATTCAAAGGTATCGGCCAATTTCTATTCACTTCTGTCTTCTGAGGATCCACCTTAATGCCATGACCCTGCACCACATGCCTTAGAAAAGCAACTTCTTTCAAAAAGAACTCACATTTTTCATATTTAGCATACAACCTCTCCTCCCTCAAGATTTCAACACCACCCTCAAGTGATTCACATGCTCCTCCTTACTATGGGAATAAATCAAGATATCATCAATAAAAACCACAACAAATAAGTCAAGGTAGGGGTTTAAAGACCATATTCATGAGATCCATAAATATAGTCGGTGCTTTAGTCATCCTAAAGGACATAAACACAAAATCAAGTGCCTATACATAGTCCAAAAAGACGTCTTGAAAATATCACACTCTCTCACTTTCACTTGGTGGTACCCTGATCAAAGAACAATCTCAGAAAAGTGACTAGCCCCTTTATGTTAATCAAAAAGATCAACAATCCTTGGTAGAAGGTACTTGCTTTTTATGGTGACTTTATTAAGTTGCCGGTAGATAGTGCATATTCTAATAGAACCCTCTTTTTTCTTCACAAATAATACTGGTGCACCCTAAGGTGAATTGCTAGGCCATATGAAACCCTTCTCCAACAAATCCATCAATTGCTCCTTCAACTCCACTGGACCACACGGTAAGGGGAATAAAAATGGGTTGAGTATCGGGAAGGAGGTTTATACCAAAGTCTATTTCCCTTTGGGGAGGGACACCGGGAAGCTTATCCGGAAAGACATCAAGAAATGTATTAGCCAATAGAACTCACTCAATAGTTAGGACTTTGGACTACACATCCCTAACCCTCAAAAGATGATAGAGACAACCCTTAGAAATCAACATTTGGGCCTCAAGGAAAGAAATGAACCTACCCTTGACCACCATATCACGACTTTTCCACTTAAGAATGGGCTCATTAGGGAATTAGAATTTAACTCTATGGGTTATACAATCAATAGAAGCATAATATGCATGCAACCAATCCTTCCCAAGAATGACATCAAAGTCCACCATACCTAACCCAACAAAATCACAAGGCAAGACATTATTCAATATGAATACGGGACAATTTCAATAGACTCTATTAGAAGCAATAGACTCACCAACGGGGGCTAACACTTCATAAGGTTGACACAATAATTTGGGACTAACATTGAGCTTTTTTGCCACAAAAGGACTAATAAAAGAAAGAGTGGCACTCGGGTCTATCAATGCATACAAAATCGGGCACCTCATCCACCCCTTGTCTCCTTTGAAGAGCATAGAATCTATTTTGCCTTGGAGAACCCCCTTGTTGGCCTCCTCTTCCCTTTTCTCGCACATTTGCACCTTAGCCTTTTGGACGACCATCGCTACCTTTTTTTGAGCATGAGGATGATAAATCACCATATGACCCACTTTACCACAACTAAAGAAAGCATTATAGTTTCTCGATCATGGGCCATTATGGTTCCTACCACACCTTTGGCACATAGGTTAGGCACCCCACCACCACCACCTTTGTATCTTGGATAATCGTTAGTAAATCTCCTATTAGGATCATTGGAAGATACATGGCCTTGGAAATTATGGCCTTGAAAAAATCGGCCATCCTTGGAACATTTTAAACCACCTTCAAAACGAGCCCTCTTGTACTCACCACTTCTTCTTTTTCTAAGCTTTTCTCCCTCTATTTTCTCGGGGTATGTCATGAGATGGGACAAATCAATATCAATAATTAACATAGCGGTACAATACTTGTCATTAACCAAGTCTGACACTCCCAACACAAATTTGTTCATCCTTAATCTCGGCTATAACCAATTGTGGGGCATAGATGGAGAGTTTGTTGAACTTGAGGGAATACTCCCTCACACTCGTGGAACCTTGCGTAAGGTTCATAAACTCCATCATTTTAGCCTCCCAAAGCTTGATATGAAAGAGCAAGTTAAGGAATGCAACTTTGAACACCTCCTAAGAAATAGCATCATCATCTCTCCTTTCCAATTTCCATTGGGTGAACCAAGTTTGAGGCACACCTTAGAGTTGGTAGGCCGCTAACTTCCCTTTCTCCTTCGAATTGGCCCCCATGATAGATAGCACTTTGTGTACCTCATCAATGAACTCTTGGGGATCCTTATTCGGTTTGGATCCACAGAACTTTAGAGGATTAATTCTAGTGAAATCCCTCACTCTAGAAGCAAGAGTGGGAACGTGAGGGGCTTGGACCCCTTGGTGAATTTGGTTGGTCATAGAACGAGTCAACATTGTAATACCATCCCAGAATTCATCTTGGGCTACCTCTCCACCTTGAGGAGCGAGAATGGTCGGTTGTTGCTCGGGTATATGGGCTTTCCTTAGTCTCCTTCTTTGAATCGGCATAATCTAGAAGAGCAAAGAGCATCCTTTAGGGGAAAAATCTTAAACTTATATATAAAGCACGATATAGACCATGAGAAGTGAAACATTTCCTAAAATTCTACACAACCTCCCATTCACAGTTGGGTGCTTCACAACCATGAATAAGACTCTAATTGACGTGATGTGTTGGATTCTGCGGACCATTAACAACCTAGTGCTCTAATACCAAGTTTTCCACAGCCCAAGCACCGCATCAAAAGGACTACATGGAGTTCTATACCATGAGATTGAAATTCAATTTTTCCTTTAACTGGGTTAACTAAGAGGAGGGCTCAAGATGAAAAATCATTAGGAGAAGACAGGAGTACTCAACAGGGATAAGGGTGGATCCCTTCTCTTTCTAAAGCCAGTCATACGCCCAGAATGGAATGATTGAGTTTTTCCAACACTTTCTTTCCACTGTTAGAACGGTTCAAGGGAAAGAGATAGCAACCAGTAAACTATCTGCCATCAAGACTGAAAGGGATTCGGATTGATGTGACATGGTGAATGGGAAATCAAAGGGGCACCAAGCAAGCCTCTTTGCATATAATTTACGCATTCTTGGTCATGGAGAAAATTAACAACACAAGAGATATAAATAATGGAAGCGGGACTAAGGGAAATCTTAATATTTATAAAAGTATGAACTCATAGCATGAGTTCATAAATTATCCAACAACACCTCTAACATTGAATGGAGCGGGGGCCAAGACACTTTCCGAGCTTACCCTCATACTAATAAGGGTTCAACATAAAGAAATATCAAATAACAAGAGTATCATAGATAATGTCCTCAGACTTCAGGACTCACCAAAGCTTAACTTCAGAAGCACTAAACTAGCCACATGGAGGATGATTGAGAGGTGCTCCGTTCCCTACATGGTAATATCCTGTAGCCATAGAGTATGCATTAGTATGTTTGAATGTACTAAGTATGTAGGATGCAATGCAACAAGACATAAGCCAATATAGACAAAATGCATAGTCATATGCATTGGATAAGTGTAATATCAATATGGTATGCATGATCAATACTTGAAGTAAAACATGCTTGTAAATCATTTGACTTGTAAAGTACATATCATATGTATTGAAAGAGACCATAACTGGCATAGACCAAGCAAGCTACTACTAGGAATCCAAGGCATGTCACCCCTCAACAAAGTAATTGCACATGTCACCCCCTAACAAGGTGATCGAGGTACGTCACCCCTCAATAAGGTGATTGGGCATGTCACTCCCTAATAAGGTGATCGAGGTATGTCACCCTTCAACAATGAGATTAGGCATGTCTCCCCCCTAATAAGGTGATTGAGGTATGTCACCACCGAACAAGGTGATTGGGCATTTCACCCCCTGACAAGGCGATTGAGGCATGTCACCCCCTCAACAAGGTGATTGGGCATGCTGCCCCCCTCCCCCCAAATAAGGTGTGGTGAACTTACAACATCAAAGATTCTTTTCACGAATTCAATGCATACATGCAATCCTTTAATCATCATAATATCACTTGACTTATAAACCATGTAATAGATCATCAATAACTTGAGAATCCTTGTCAAGACATTTTATCGAACACTTGGTGGGTGCATGATGCTTGTTCAAAATCATGAAATTCAAAAGTGAAATAATATGAGAAAATCTAATGCAAATAAACCCACCAAGATATAGTAAAATCCTCATGTTAGGTACCTTGAAATCCATCATCAGACCTCATAATCGATCATAGTTTCATAGATCAATACATGTTTAGCCTCAATAAATAATACCAATTCATGGTATAAGCTTAAAAATAGATAGATATGCATAATCAATCAACATTTCATAAAATTCCAACATAATTTATAATCATAATCCATAATAAGAGATATCAATAAATGATACAACTTGAAAAAAATGCTATTTTCGTAAAAATGACAATTGAGCTCCATGGATGAAAGGACCCAATGGATGAAACTCACATACCTCAAACTTGGGTTCACTTGATATGAGCTTGAAGTGAATTTAGAGCATGAAGAGAATCGTAGAGTTCCAAAGTTAACCTTGAAATCCTTGAAATTTTAGTGAGATATTTAGTTAAATCTTGGAGAGGTTTTTGATAAGATATGAGTGATATAGAGTTAAAAAATGGCTAAGTATGGGTGTTTTTACGCATGAGTGGGCATGGGGCTATGACCCCATGCCCTGTACCGACATCAGAATATTAAGGATAAATCAACACTGGTCCATGTGTGATCCACGATATGGACCCAACGCGAAGGCATAATTTGTACTACTCCATGGCCCAGGCGCTTCACATATTGGGGGCGAGCAGAAACTTTTTGTAAAAATCAGTGAAACTTTTTTTTCGTTACGGGTCCGCTATATTCTAGATTATACCCATTCCCCACTCAATTTTGCCCCATGGTCGAGAATATGAAGTCCGATTTTTGATATCACGTATGAATTTTGGGATATATGAAAATTACAATTATCAACATTTCTGAAAACAATTGTGGGCATTTTAGGGATGCAATGCAACAAGAATCATAAGTCATAATAATAAGATGCTTAATCATAAACAGCGAACATAAGATCAATATGGAATATATGCTATAAACCTTGCACAAACATGCATTAGATGAGCCAAATAACCACCCACTCACCTTATGGTATACCTTTTTTTGTGAGTGTTACCAATACCCCTTCCTTACGACATAGCCTTTTCGGTAGGTAATATAAGATATACCTTACCTTACAATACAATATTTTTGGTAGGAGCCATGATTTATTCCATCTTACGGCATAGCCTTTTCAATAGGTATTATAGCATGTCCTTACCTTATGATATAATCTTTTCTGTGGGAGTAATGAGATATGCTTACCTCATGATATAATATTTTTGGTAGGAGTCATGATTTATTATACCTTACGGAATGGCCTTTTCGGTAAGTATTATAGGATGTCCTTACCTTATAGTATAATCTTTTCGGTAAGAGTAAAGAGATATCCTTATCTTACGATACAATCTTTTCGGTAGGAGTCATGATTTATTCTACTCTACGGTAGGGCCTTTTCGGTATGTATTATAGGATGTGCTTGACTTACAATATAATCTTTTCGGTAGGAGTACAAAAATGGCTCATCAAACCATCACATCGAAGAATCATGAAAGGACTTCACATTTCTCATTAGAGTAAAACATAACATAAGAGTTCAAAACTTCTCTTGTAGATTATAGAAACTTTTTATAAGTTTAATACATGGTTGGGGATCTATATAGTATCATAACATGCTTGTCATGTAAATTCATTCAATAATCCCTCATCAACATCAAGAATCCTTGTCAAGTAATTTAATGAAACACATGGTGGGTATATGCAACTCAAGAGTATAGAACAAGGAGTAAAATCATGTCATTTCAAAATCATTCAAATCAACCACACAATGTTTAGTAAAACCCTTATTTTGAAGTATCATGAAATCCATCTCAAAAGTTCACAATAGATCATAGTTTTCATAGTCCAAATCATGCATAATTTCAATAGACATAAATAAATTCATTGTATAAGCTTTCATCTGATATTCATGCAGAATCAGCAGTACTTGATAAAACCCCATCATAACTTTCATTTAAAATTCATAATAAGAGAAACCCATAACTAATATAACTTGAAATCACGCAATTTTCACAAAAAGAGAAGGTTGGGCTCTAGGGTTGAAAGGACCTATGGATGAAGACCCACATACCTCAAACTTGGGTTTTTTTTTTCAGATGATCCTGAAGGAAAAGTGAACCTTAGATTGGGTCCATATGTTCCAAAATACTGCTTGAAATCCTTATGAAACACCCCAAAAAGTACCTAAAAATGTGCCTCAGAAGTGCCCAAATTCGTAATTTCCATAAATCTCAAAATCCATGCGTGATATCAAAAATCCAACTTCATATTCGTGATCAAGGGGAAAATTTAAGAGGGAAATGGGTCTAACCCTGATTCTAGAGAAACTATATCAAAATTTAAAAATCCAAAAATGCAATTTTCAGAGAGGTTTTCGAGCCCCTAGTGCGACGTGACCAGGGCGCAGACCTATACATTTTTTTTTGGCCAGTTATTGTTGTTCACTCCAAGGCTTTTGTCTCTTGGGCCTAAGTCTTCCCATGCATAAAAATAACTATACTTTGTCATTTTTAAATGTCATATCATACAAGACATTCCCTAAAACCTTCTCAAATATTTCATTCAAAATCAAGGGTCCCAAACCAATTTCTCATCTTAAGGGATTCACTCAAGCTTCAAGTTGTCAATCAAATCTTCATCAAGGAATTCACCAATGTTGAGGTATGTGGGGTTCAACCATCTGAACTTTCACCCATGTTGCCTAACCTTCTTTTTCACATAAATTGTATGTTTCTAAGTTGATTTACATATGGGTCTTACTTATTATGAATCTGACTATTAACTATATTGGGTTTCATAAATGTGTGAATATTTAAGCAGATTTTTAACTATGTCTGATTTTGGATTCTTGAGCTATTGATAATCCATTGCATGACCTATGACTTGAATGACCTTATGATAATGAAAGGAAAGTTTATATTTGTTGATTTCATTAAAAATATCTATAGTGTTGCAAGTTGACCACACCTTATTGAGGGGGTTCTATACCTCAAAAACCATGGTAGGATGCGAGAACCATTAACCAATTGAGCAATTGATACCTCAAACATGATGGATGGTAGGCTAGGACAACCATCAACAAATTTGAGGAGTTGGTACCTCAAACACCATGGCTAGTAAGGTGGGACAACCATCAACTAATTTGAGGGGTCGATACCTCAAACACCATAGATAGTAAGGTGTGACATCCATCAACTAATTGGGGGGTTGATGCCTCAATCACCATGGATTGTAGGGTCTGACAACCATCAACAAATTATGGGGTTGATACCTTAATCAGCTCTCGAAGGGGGTGGTAGGCCTTGGTCTATAACAATGGTCTCTTACTACACACATATTATGTTCTATATAAACATGTTTTACTTCAAGCATCATTCATGCATGTCATGTTGCAAATATACTATCTCTTTCTTATGATTATACATTATAATTATATTGTCTATGCCTTGTTGCATTGCATCCTATATACTTTGTACATTCAAACATACTAACGCATACTCTATGCCTACATGATGGTACCAGGTAGGAATTAGAACTCCTCTTGATCATCTTCTTCACATAGCTAGTACTATCTTTTCAAGGCAAATTTTGTGAGTCCTCAACTCCGAGGATGATATCTTTTGATCTTATGTTATATAAAGACTCTTTTTCTTTATTTGTATGCTTTTGACCATAAGGGTGAACCTGGACATTATCTTCTCCCCCACAGAATTCTAAATTTAGAGGTATTGTTGGACAAGTTTTGTAATTATGCTTGCACTTGACTCTTTTGATTGTTTATTTATGATAGACTTTCCTTAGTCCCTTATCCTTGCTTAATGATCTTCATTATTCAAATGCTTCTGCGACCTGTGATGTGTAATGATATGTTAACAGGCCTGTTTGGGGTGTCTTCGGGTTACCCATTCACCGTGTCACGTCTAGACCTTAGGCTTGGGTCATGACAAACATTGTTTTAGAGCATTAGGTTGTTAATGATCCTCGACATCCAACACACTGCGTCGATTAGAGTCTTACTCATGGTTGTGTTGTGCACCACAACTATGAGTAAGAGGCTTTGAGACATTTTAGGAAATTTCTTCATGATCTATGTCTTGCTATAGAAGGTAAGTAAGGTTTCCCCTATAATGAGTATTCTTTGCCATTGTTAGATCATGCCTAATAAAAGATGAAGAAAAGCCGCACACCCGAGGAACAATCGACTCCTCTCGCTCCTCAAGATGGGGGAGCAGCTCATGAGGAATTCCGGGATGCTATCAGCATACTCGCCCATGGAATGACTAATCAAAACAATCAAGTTGCCCAAGCCCTCATGCTCCTACACCAGCCTCAAGGGTGAGAGACTTCACTAGAATGAACCCGCCTGAGTTCTATGGGTCTAAAGTCGATAAGGACTCTCAAGAATTTATTAATGAGGTATAGAAAGTTTTGGCTATAATGGGGGTTAGGTCGGAGGAGAAGGCAAAGTTGGAGGCTTACCAAATCAATGGGGTGGCTCAAATATGTTATGTTCAGTGGACAACGAAGAAGGGGAACAACAATATGATTGCATTCCTCAATTGGTTCTTTCTCCTTGAGATTAGGGAGGCCAAAATGATGGAATTCATGAATTTAAAGCAAGGATCTATGAGTGTGAGGGAGTATTCCTTCAAGCTCAGCTAACTATCTAAATATGCTCCTCAATTGGCCGCTGAATCAACGTCTAGGATGAATAAGTTTGTGATGGGTGCATCTGATTAAGTGAATGAAGAATGTTGTGCCGTTATGTTGATAGGTGGCAAGGACTTGTTCTGCCTTATGACTTATGTTGAACAATTAGAGAGGTAAAAGTTGAGAAAGCGAAGAAGTGGTGAGGCAAATAGGACCCGTTTTTATGGTAAGTTCCAAGGTCTCAAGGATGGCTACTTTCATCAAGGATAAGGGTCTTCTTATGCTCCTAATAGAAGGTTTTCCAATGACTACCCAAGGGCCAAAGGTGATGGTGGTGTGGTCCCAAATGCTATGTGTCCAAAATATGATAGAGGACATGGTGGCCATGTTTGAGGGACACTAATGCTTGCTATAGTTGTGGAGAATTGGTTCATAAGAAGGTTAATTTCTCTTATAATCAAAACAAGGGTAAATATGTTTGTCCACAAGGCCAGGATGCAAATGCGGTTCCTTTAGGGAGAGGAGGCTAACAAGGTTATGCGCCAAGGCACAATCAGTTCTATGCTCTTCAAGGGAGGTAAGGAGTATATTAGGTGCCCGATGTCTTCACCGGTATATTAAAAGTCTTTGATTTAATTGCATTGATAGACCCAGGTGCCACTCTTTCTTTTGTTACTCTTTTTGTTGCCAAAACGTTTCATGCTGAGCTTGAATTATTGTGTGATTCTTATGAGGTTTCTATTCTCATTGATGCATCTATTGTTGCTAGAAAGGTCTATAGAAATTATCCTATTTGCATTTTGCATATAATTTTACCTTGTGATCGTGTTGAGTTGGATATGGTGGATTTTCATGTCATTCTTAGGATTGATTGGTTGCATGCATATTATGTCTCTATTGATTGTAGAACCCATTGGGTCAAACTCCAGTTCCCAAATGAACCTGTCCTTAATTGGGAGAGACATGATGTGGTAGTGAAAGGTAGGTTTATCTCTTGCATTAAAGCCCAAAAGTTGATCTACAAGAAGTGTCTCTATCATCTTGTGAAGATTAGGGACATTAAGTCCAAGGCCCTTCCTGTAGAGTTGATTCCAGTGGTTAATGAGTTTCTTGATGTCTTCCCTAATGGCCTTCCCTATGTTCCTCTCGAAAGGGAAGTAAACTTTGGTATTTAGACCTCCTTCCCAATAGTCAACCCATTTCAATTCACCCTTATCGTATGGCCACGGTGGAATTAAAGGAGTTGAAAGAGCAATTGAGGGATTTGTTGGAAAAGGGTTTTATTAGGCCTATCCAGTCACCTTGTGGAGCACCAATGTTATTTGTGAAGAAGAAAGATAGGTCCCTTAGAATGTGTATTTACTACCAGTAACTTAATAGGGTCACCATAAAGGTTAAGTATCTCTACCAAGGATTAATAATCTATTTGACCAACTTCAAGAGGCTAGTCACTTCTCTAAGATAGATCATCGGTCTGGGTATCACCAAGTGAAGGTAAGGGAGTATGACATTTCCAAGACGGCCTTCCAAACTAGATATGGTCATTATGAATTTGTGGCTATGCCTTTTGGGTTGACCAATGCACTGGCTTTCTTCATGGATCTTATGAATAGGATCTTTAAACCCTACCTTGATTTGTTTGTGGTGATTTTCATTGATGATATTTTTATCTTTACGCATAGTGAGGAAGAGCATGTGAGTCATTTAAGGGTGGTGTTAGAAAAATTGGGGCAAGTGATATTGTATGCTAAGTATGAGAAGTGTGAGTTTTGGTTGCAAGAGGCTGCCCTTCTAGGTCATGTGCTGTCAGGGAATAGTACTTATATGGATCCTAAAAAGATGGAAGTGATTAGGAATTGCCTAGACCATTGAATCAATCAGACATTAGAAGTTTCTTGGGCTTAGTGGGTTACTGCTAGAGATTGGTGAATGGGTTCTCTTCCATTGCTTCTCCCATGACCGAGTTAACCCAAAAGAAAGAAAATTTTGTGTGGACTGATAAGTGTGAAATGAGTTTCCAAACCTTGAAAGATAAGCTTGTCTCTGCTCCCATCTTGTCTCTACCGAAATGGATAGAAGAGCTTATTGTCTATTCTGATGCCTCCTGAATTGGTTTGGGTTGTGTTTTGATGCAAAATAGTAAGGTAATAGCCTCTTCCTTTGGACAACTCAAGGTGCATAAAAACAATTATCCTACCCTTGATCTTGAATCGACCGCCGTGGTATTTGATTTGAAAATTTGGCATCATTATTTGTATAGGGTGCATATTGATGTGTTTGCTGATCATAAGAGTCTCCAATATGTGTTCACTTAAAAAGACCTCAACTTCAGACAACGAAGGTGGTTAGAACTTCTTAAGGATTATGACATGAGTGTGCATTATCTCTTGGTAAAGCTAATGTTGTTGCCAAAAAGCTAATGTTCTTTGAGTAAGGTGTTTGTGGGTAGCGTAGCTCATTCTGATGATGGGGGCAGAAAGGTGGATAGAGAAGTTCATCGGTTGGCTAGGTTGGGGGTTAGGTTGGAAGAGGTTGATAATAGTGGTAATATTGTTATTGATAGTTCAAAATCTTCCTAGGTTGATTAGGTAAAAGCAAAGCAAGATCTTTACTCCTCTTCATTAGAATTGAAGCCCTTAGTGAGAGAGGGCAATAAAGAGGTTTTCTTCCAAGAGGGAGATGGTTCCTTTAGGTACCAAGGTAGGTTGTGTGCCTAGAGTCTATAAAATGAGAAAGAGGATTCTTCATGAGGATCATAATTCTTCCTATTCGATTCACCCCGAGATTTAAGGTTACTGTATTGGTGGGGTTGTATGAAGAAAGATATTGAAAAATTTGTATCCAGTTGTCATAATTGCCAACAAGTCAAAGTCAAGCATCAGAGGTCAGGTGGCCAAAAACAAGATATAGATATTCCCACTTAGAAGTGGGAGGATATTAACATGGATTTTGTTGTTGGGTTGCCTAAGACTAGAAAGGGTTTTGATTCTATTTGGGTTCTGGTTGATAGAATGATAAAGTCTTACTCATTTTCTATTGGTTAAGGCTACTTATGGTGCCGAAAATTATGCTAAGTTGTACATTCATGAGTTGGTTAGATTACATGGGATGCCTTTGCCTATCATAATAGATCATAGTGTTCAATTCACTTCTCACTTTTGGAGGTACTTCCAAAGAGGTCTTGGTACCGAGGTAAAGCATAGTACGACATTTCACCCTCAAACGGAAGGCCAAGCTGAATGAACTATCCAAACTCTTGAGGTTATATTTAGAGTTTATGTTTTGGAGTTTAAGGGTAGTTGGGATAATCATCTTCTATTGATTATCTTTGCTTATAATAATAGCTATCATGCAAGCATTGGTGTGGCTCCTTTTGAGACTCTCTATGGTAGATATTGTAGGTCCCCTATTAGATGGTTTGAGATAGGGGAAATTACTTTGTTGGGTCTAGACCTGGTTATGGAGGCTATGGAGAAGGTAAGGTTGATTAGGAAAAGATTGAAAACGGCCCAAAGCTATCAAAAGTCCTATGCCAATGTGAGGAGGAGGCTTCTTGAATTTGAGGTTGGTGATTGGGTCTATTTGAAGGTCTCATCCATGAAGGGTGTGGTTCATTTTGGCAGGAAGGGTAAATTGAGTCCAAGATTTGTGGGTCCTTATAGGGTGTTAAGGAGGATTGGCAAGGTGGCCTATGAGTTGGAGTTGCCCAATGATATGAATATGGTCCATTCGGTCTTTCATATATCTATGTTGAGGAAGTTTGTGGGTGATCCTAGTGCTATTGTGCTTCTTGACATTATGTGTGTTGTTGAAGATAATTTGGATCATGAAGAGCTTCCGATTGAAATTTTGGATAGACATGTGAAGACGTTGAGGAAAAAGTATGTTGCTTCAGTCAGGGTTATTTTGAGAAACCAAGTTGAAAGTGCCACATGGGAAGCCGAAGCAGACTTACAAAGGTGATATCCCTATCTCTTACACTCTACTCAAGCCTAAGGTACTAATTCTAAGACCCTAATGTGATTTTAACTCTCATGTTTCAGCTCTTACATCATTTGCATGCATTCATGTTTATGTTGACAAGTTCATGGTGATTTTGACACTTATGCTGAGATTTTTGAAATGATGTTTAAGTGTATTATTGCATTCTTGTGTGGGCTGAAATTGTCTTGTTTACTACTCTTATATATGACTCTTTGACATTCGGTGACGAAATATTTAAACTACCCCAAAAAGTGCATGAAAATGTGCCTCAAAAGTGTCCAAATTTGTAATTTTCATGTATCTCAAAAGTCGTGTGTGATATCAAAAATCCAACTTATATTTATGATCAGGGGGAAAAATTGAGTGGGAAATAGGCCATGATTTTAGAGCAACATTATCAAAATTTGAAAATGGAAAAATGCAATTTCCATAGAAGTTTTCGCGCCCCTAGCGCAATGTTGCCAAGGGGTGGACCCATACATTATTTTTTTACCAGTTATTGTTGTTCGGTCCAAGGACTTTAGGTCTTGTCCCTAAGTACCCATGTGAAAAAACAATTATACTTAGTCATTTTTCAATATCATATCATGCAATACATTCTCCAAAAACTTCTCAAACACTAAGACATATATTTCACTCGAAATCAAGGGTCCCAAACTCATTCCAAATCTTAAGGAATTCACTCAGGCTTCAAGTTCTCAATCAAATCTTCATCAAGAAATTCTCCAAGGTTGAGGTATGTGGTGTTCAACCATCGGGTCCTTTCATCCATGATGCCTAACCTTCCTTTTTACATAAATTGTATGTTTCTAACTTGATATACTTATGAGTCTTACTTATTATGAATTTGACTATGAACTATGTTGGGGTTTCAAAAAAATGTGACTGTTTAAGCATGTTTTGAGTTATGAATCTATGATCTATTTTGGGATTTGATAAAGGGTTTCAATGTATATTGCATGAGGGTATTGCCAAGTATTAGTAGGTTGATTTACTTCAAGTTTTCTTGCATAATTTCACTTTTGAATTGCATGGCTCTATACTATAATTGCACACTCGCAAGTCTTTGACAAAATGTTCGGTTTTGGATTCTTGAGCTATTGATGATCCATTGCATGACCTATGACTTGAATGACTTTATGATGATGAAAGGAAAGTTTATATGTGTTAATTTCAAGAAAAGTATTTATAGTATTGCAAGTTGACCACACCTTGTTGAGGGGATGCTATACCTCAAACACTATGGATAGTAGGGGGTGACAACCATCAACCAATTTAAGAGGTTGATACCTCAAACACCATGGAGGTAGGGTGTGACAACCGTCAACCAATTTGAGGGGTTGATACATCAAACACCATGGATGATCGGGTCGGACAACCATCCACCAATTTGAGGGTTTGATACCTCAAACACCATGGATGGTAGGGTGGGAATACCATCACAATTTTGAGGGTGTTGATACATGAAACACCATGGATGGTAGGGTGTGACAACCATCAACCAGTTCAGGGGTTGATACCTAAATCGCCTCTCCAAGGGGTGGTAGGCTGATGTGCTGTCAAATTATAGAACATTTGGTGACTAAAACAAGGGATTTTGTGAGTTCTTAAAGTGACTTTTTAGTGTTTCAATGTGTTTTTGTGTTAATCTTTCAGAAAAGTTAGGTTGGTATAATTTTGAAGAAAACTTGTAGATTTTGCTGAAGCATAGGTTGTACGAGGCCTCCCTCAAGTCGCAGCTCATGCTATGAGTCATAGGTTATGTCATAGTAGGGATTAATGACCAAAAATTATAAATTTGCCAAATGAAGGTCACCCCTATGAGCCAGCCTACGAGTCGTAAGACACACTATGACTCATATAGATGGACTTGTAGTAAGAATTAGAGAGCCAAATTGTTGGACCAAAAACTGAAGACCAAGACTACGAGACCTACATATAAGTTGTAGCTTGAGTAGCGACTCGTACCTATGGATCATAATTGTTCAGTCCAAGATGCCAAGAACTTGATACAAGACCCCGACTACGACTCATAGGTCAACCTGCGAGGCGTAACTGCAAAATTTATCAGATGTCAGCGGTCTTTTCTACATAATTCCTAGGGTTGTTTGGTAAATACTATAAATAGTTTAAGTTTGGTTTTTAAAGGGTGTTTGAATAGTAGACATTTCTCTATTACATTTTGAAGCTTTGCTTAGGTTTTT
The DNA here is from genome assembly GCA_025774065.1 of Solanum ossicruentum. Classification (NCBI taxonomy): domain Eukaryota; kingdom Viridiplantae; phylum Streptophyta; class Magnoliopsida; order Solanales; family Solanaceae; genus Solanum; species Solanum ossicruentum. The sequence continues at coordinate 38,725 of JAOTQR010043631.1, read as the reverse complement.
AGAGTAGATTGTTGTTCTCTTTGGAAAACCCATTTTCGGGATTGCAAATCTTGCTTTGTACTCATTGTTGATCAATTAAGCTTGTAGGTTTGCAACTTGTGGTGCCTATCTCCTTCATTGTTATTGGTAAAACTCTCAACTATGTCTATTATGTGCATTTTTGTGTGTTTTATCTTAGCCATGAGTAGCTAAACACCTACAACTTGGGGTTGTGGGAACGATGGGTAGTTGACTTGAGATGACCTAGGTTCTGTGCATATCAATGATAGGTGTTTTGAATGTATTATTTATTTCACTTCATAATTAATGTTGTTTGGTGCTGGCCAATACCAAACCCTACCTACTATCAAAATCTCGACCAAGGTAGTGATGAATAGGAAAAGGGAATTAGATGAAAAGATTCAATTGATGTTTCCCATCTAATTGATCAAACCTGACAAAGGGGAGGTTTACTGGGACAATAGGTAACAGTTAATTCGCACGCCATGGTGGCTGACCAAGCGACATGGTGAAATTTGACCTTCACCTTCATAAGAGGGCTGGAAGATCCTAAATTACCATCGTGCATGCGATTCTCCGATCATAGTTATGTTATCCAGCATAATTGAGTCAACGAGCCATGGGGAACACAATTTCCCTAGTTGTACCAAAAATTGAGTGTTTTCCTGGATTTTAATTAGTGTCTATTTTACGTTGTTTTGCAATCACAACAAAACCCCCGTCTAGTGATTGTAGTTATAGATACTAGGAATGATTAGTAGTGAAATCTCATAGTCAACCCTTGTATTCCCTGTGGATTCGACCCTAACCTCAATTAGGTTAATTACTGATAGTGACTGTTTTCTTATTGGAGCATGACAATCATTAAAAATTATGGCATTGTTGCTGGGGAATACAACTAGGTTTTGACTTGAATTCACTATTACTTAGTTCTAGTGTTGATTTCTAAAGTATAAGACTTGAATTCACTATTACTTAGTTCTAGTGTTGATTTCTAAAGTCTTTTATACTTTACTTTTGTTTGTTTTTTTTAATTTGATTTCTTTTGCAAGGTGTACTAGGTTGTATGCCCAACACAAGGATCCAAGGAAATCCCTTAGCTCCACTAAATTTGGAGATCCATCGACTACCAAGAAGGATGGATCGAGTGAATGAGGACGTTGCAGTTGAGGAGGATATAGATGCGAATGAGGAAGACTTAAGAAGAGAGGAAAATCCACCACCAAGGGTTAACCAACCACAACTTAGAGATTTTAATGCAAATGTTTACGGATGGAATCAGTACTGATTAAGTCTTATGGAGATAGATGTTACCAGTTCTATAGTACTGCCCCCTGTATCGGCAAATGCTAAGTTAGCAGTATCAAGAGGATTGCTCCAGATGCTCCAAGACCGTGACCTATTCATAGGACTACCATCAGAGGATCCCCACCGTCATCGTCAAAATGTCGTCTTCGTGTGTAAAAGTGTCATGGAGACATAAAATATTTCTATTGATACTCTTGGATTAAGGGTGTTTCCCTTGTCACTGGCTAGTAATGACGTTGTATGGTTCTTTCTCCGAGTATCATCACGAGTTGAGCTGAGCTGCAGAGGGTGTTCTTAGAAAGATATTTCCCAAGGTCAAAGAAGCTAAAGCTTAAGGACCAAATTAATAACTTTGAGCAATTGCCTGGAGACACTCTTAGCACTACATGGGAGAGATTCACCAAATGTTTTAGGATGGTCCCTGATCACAAAATTGTTGATGATGCTTTGGCCGAGATCTTCTATAGAGCACTTGATGGTAATAGCAAAGCTTGCGCCAACACGATCATGGGAGGTGTTTTTCTTGATCAACTGTTTGAGCTAGTACCGAAAGAATAGAACAAGCGGTGAAGACCGACAGAGCATGGGGACATAGTGATTATGGTAATACAAAGAGTTCTTATTACCACAAATAGTGAGCAAGTTAAAGTGAAAGAAGAGATTATGTAGCAGCTTGCTCAACTTCGTACAAGCATGGATTTGGTTTTGAAGAAAAACCAAGCTATTGTGAAGGCAATAGCTGACCAACCCCCAATTACTCTTATGAATGATAATAAATTCTTTGATGAGGATGTCTGTTATATGAGCAACCAAGTGGTAGGTTTCTAGAACAACCCCCAAGGGTCCAATTCGGACTATTGGACGCAAGGTTCCAGGAATCAAGTTTGGAACTTTAACCGTGATGGGATGAATATGGATGATATAGGTGGATACTATGAGAAAGAAAGAGTGCCAAAATGGAGAAGAGAGGGCTACAGAAATGGTCCTTATGTGCCACCATGCAATCGTGATGCCAGATTAAGCATTTCTAGGATGGAAGATATGTTTGAAAAATTATAGAAGCGAGCAGACCATCAAGATAAGACTCTAAAGGGAATGAAAGCAAATATCTCAAGTATTAATCAAAATACAGAGTCTAATTCAGTGGCAAGAAAACAACTTCAGCAACAATCTGGACAAGTTTCTTCACAATTAAACCAACGCCAAAAGGGCACCTTACCAAGAAATAAAGTTCAAAACCCAACGAATGAAGGGCATTACATGGCGACAATGACTAGGAGTGGCGAAAGCATGATAGATCCCCCTATGAAAAAAGTGGAAAATAGGAACCTCAAGAAAAGAATGAATGAAGGAACCCAGGCATGCAACACAGTAGGGCAACCCAAGAAGTATAAAACTTTCTGAGGCCTCCTCCTCCTTTCCCTTAATGGCTTAGAAGAAGAAAGGAGGAGGGTGAACTTGAACAGCTCTTGATAGGAAAGAGTATGCATTAGTATGTTTGAATGCGCTAAGTATATAGGATGCAATGCAACAATAGATAGGCATCTTAATTAAAATGCATAATATTAAGCAATCGGCATGATATAATAATATGGCATCCATGATCAATGCTTAAGTAAAACATGCTTAAGTAACTCATATGCATGTAGAGTATTATATGTGTAGAAGAGAGCAAGCTAACTATTCAAGGTACAAACCCCTTGGTGTTTGTGTGGTACAAACCCCTCACATGGTTGATGATAGTCACACCTTATCAACACAGTGGTGAAGTACAAACCCCTCACATGGTTGACAAGTACAAACCCCCACCTTGGTTACATGAGCTCTTATCCCCCTAGATCAGGTATGGTCTAATGCAACACTTTATATAGAGTATATTATATACATAAGCTCATTTCATCATCTTATAGTCATTCATATCATATCTCATGCTTTGGACCTTCAACTCCTCAAGAAACAAAATCCAGATATTTTATCAAATACTTAGAGGATGTGTAATGCTAGTATAAAACTATGTAATATAGAGATGAAATCATCCAAGAAAATCCATTATAAAACCATCAATCAACACCTTGCAATACACTAAAGCAATATACTTCAAATACCCACATCAAATTCTATAATAGATCAAAGGTTTATAACCTAAAGCATAGAAAAACATTCACAACTGCACATAGCTTTAGCATAGTGTGTAGTGAATTTCATAATACGCAAGACCCATTTGTAAATAAACTTTAAATCATGCAATTTTAGTAAAAAGAGGCTTGGGTATCATTGCTGAAAGGAACCCATGAACAAAACCCACATACCTTAGCTTAGAAATGAACTTGGTGAAGCAGAACCTTGAAGGAGAACCTTAGCTTGGGATGAGGGTTTAGGACTTGAGTTTGGGGAGTGAAAATATGACTAAGTGTTTGAGTGAGTATCGGGAAATGTTTATTATGATATGAGGGTGAAATTTGGCTAAGTATAGGTAAAAACATATTTAAGAACACTTAGGCCCAAGACTTAGAAGTCTTGGACCAAGCTAAAAAAACAATCCACTTTTACACTGTAGCGCGTCACGAGCGAGTCGCGAAAACCCCTCTGGAAATTGCACTTCAGAATTTCACAATTACTAATCTTTCACTCTTAAATCAGGATTAGACTCCTCTTCTTCTAACTTTAACCCCAGAACAAGAATATGAAGTCAGATTTTAAAAATAGCAAATGGATTTTGAGAACAAGAATATGAAGTCAGATTTTAAAAATAGCAAATGGATTTTGAGATACATGTAATTTAAATTTCCTGGCATTCTGAGGTACGTTTTCAAACACGTTTTGGGGTCGTTTCAATGTCTCCCCCTTGGGAACATTCATTGTCAAATGTAAAAGAGACATATAAGATCATAAACATATCAGCACCAATAAGAATGCTACATCACTTTTAAAACACCATTTTCAAAATCTCAACATAATTATAAAATCGTCATAAACATGCCAACTTAAACATGAATGCATATGAATTACATCGGGGCTGAAATATAAGACTTGAAATAACATAGGGGACTTAGAATTAGTACCTTAGGCTCTAGTTGAGTGGAAAAGATAAGGATACTGCTTTTGCATGTCTGCTTTCGCATCCCAAGTAGCATTTTCGATTTGTTGGGTCCTCTAAAGAACCTTAACGGTTGCTACCTCCTTATTTGTCAATCTCTTTACTTGCCTATCTAAGATTTGAATTGGAACCCCCTCATAGGTCAAGCTATCCTCAAAAACACCCACAAAATCAACAACCACAATAGCTTAGGATCACCAATACATTTTCTCAACATAGAGAAATTGAACACCGAATGAACAAAATTAATTTCACTGGGAAACTTCAACTCATAAGCTACCTTACCAATCCTCTTCAAGACCTCATAATGGTCAACATATCTTAGACTAAACTTCCCCTTTTTACCAAAAAATGGACCACACCTTTCATGGGAGAAACTTTCAAATAAATCCAAAGACTCACATTGAAGTCAAGGTCTCTTTTTCTCACATCGGCATAAGATTTTTGACGACTTTGGGCTGTTCTTAACCTTTCCCTAATCATTCTAACCTTCTCAAGAGCCTCCATAACCAGATCTGGTCCTAATAAAGCCACCTCCCCAACCTTGAACCAAGCAATTGGTGATCTACCATGTCTCCCATAAAGAGCTTCAAAAAGAGCTATACTGATACTAGAGTGATAGCTACTGTTGTAGGAAAACTCAATCAAAGGTAGATAGTTATCCAAACTACCCCTTAACTAAAATACACAATTCCTAATCATATCTTCAAGGGTTTGAGTGGTTCTTTTTGCTTGGCCATCCTTTTGAGGGAGGAAGGTCGTACCATGGTGAACTGTTGTACCAAGACCCCTTTGAAAAGACCTCCAAAAGTGTGAAATGTATTGTGCACCACGATCTGATATAATGGACAAGGGAACCCCATACAACCTCACTATCTCATGGTTTTATAATAATGAATACTCGTTAGCCCCATATGTGGTCTTGACCAGTAAAAAGTGACCCAATTTCATCATCCTATCAATCACCACCCAAATGGAATCAAAACCTTTCCTAGTCTTGCACAACCAACCCACAAAATCCATATTAATCACCTCTGACTTCCAAGTGGGAATCTCTATGTCATGGGTTAGGCCACATGGCTTATGACATTTGGCTTTGACTTGTTGAAAACTATGGAAACCGAAAATGAACTCGACAATGTCCCTCTTCATACCTCCCCACCAATACACATCCCTCAAGTCTCTATACATTTTGGTGGAACTAGGGTGAATAGAGTAAGAAGAATTGTGGACCTCGTCAACAATTTTCTCCCTCAAACCATCAACACAAGGCACACACAACCTACCTTGGTACCTAAAGGTACATCTCTCCATTGGGAAAACCTCTACTTTTCCCTCTTTCATGAAGGCCTTCAATTCAAGAAAGGAAGAGTAAAAATCTTATTTTTCTATAACCTCATCAACCAAAGAAGACTTAGACCCATCAATAATCACAACACCATCATCACCAACCTCTTCCAACCTAACCCCCTATCTAGACAATGTATATACCTCCCTACCCATTTCCTAATAACCACCATCAACATGAGCTAGGCTGCCCATGGACACCGGACTCAAAGCATCTACCACCATATTTGCCTTACTCGGATGATAATGTACACTTATGTCATAATCTATGAGAAGTTCTAGCCACCTTGTTTGTCTCAAGTTGAGATATTTTTGAGTGAAGACATATTTCAGGCTCTTATTATCGATGAAGACATAAACATGCACCCCATAAAAGTAATGTCGTCAAATCTTTAATGCAAACACTATGGCGACCAATTCAAGATCATGCGTAGGGTAGTTCTTTTCATGAACTATGAGTTTCCTAGAAGCATAGGCTATGACCTTACCATTTTGCATTAGCAAACAACCCAAACAAACTCTAGATGTATCACAATACACAACAAAACCCTCAATCCCATCTGGTAATGACAATATTGGAGCGGCCACAAGCCTATCCTTCAATGTTTGGAAGCTCCTCTCACAATCAATGGTCCATATAAACTTAACCTTCTTATGAGTCTATTTGATCATAGGGGAAGCAATAGAGGAGAACCCATTCACAAATCTTCTATAGTAACTCACAAGTCCATAGAAGCTTCTAATACCGGATGGGTCAATGGTCTAGGACAATTTCTAATCACATTGATTTTCTTAGGATCCACTTTTATACCATCCCCAACACCACATGACCCAAGAATGCAACCTCCTTCAATCAAAATTCACACTTATCATATTTGGCATTCAATTTCTCCTTCCTCAATATTTGCAACAAAACCCTAAAATGACCCATATGCTTCTCCCTACTATGAGAATAGATCAACATGTCATCAATGAAGACAACAACAAAGGAATCAAGGTAAGGTTTGAAGACCCTATTCATTAGGTCCGTGAAGATGGCCGGTGCATTAGTCAACCCAAAAGACATCAACACAAACTCATAATGCCCATATCTAGTCTAGAAGGCCGTCTTGGGAATATCACACTCCCTCACCCTCACTTGATGATACCTGTATTGAAAATCAATCTTAGAGAAGAAGCTAGCCCCATGCAATTGGTCAAACAATCATCAATTCTTGGAAGAGGATATCTATTCTTTATAGTGACCCTATTGAGTTGTTGGTAGTCAATGCACATTCTAAGTGATCCATCCTTCTTTTTCACAAACAATATTGAGGCACCCCAAGGTGATAGACTAGGTCTAATAAATTTCTTCTCAAACAAATCTTTCAGTTGCTCTTTAAACTCTTTTAACTCTGTTGTGGCCATATGGTAAGGGGGAATTGAGATAGCTTGAGTATCTTAAAAGCTATCTATGCCAAAATCTATCTCCCTCTCAGGAGGGACACTGAGAAAGCATTTGGGAAGACATCAAGAAACTCATTTACAACCGGAATCGACTCTATGGAAGGGACTGTGGACTTCGCATCTGTAACCCACACAAGATGGTAAAGAAACCAATTAGAGATCAACTTATGGGCTATTATGTATGAAATGAATCTACATTTTTACACCAAATCTTTACTTTCTCGTTCAAGGATGGGTTCATTAGGAAATCGAAACTTGACCCTATGGGTTCTACAATCAATAAAAGCATAGTAGGCATGCAACCAATCCATCCCAAGAATGACATCAAAATCAAACATGTCTAATTCAACAAAATCACAAGGCAAAAACGTATGCAAAATGCAAATAGGAAAGCTCCTATAAACTTCCTTGTAACAATAGAGGCACCAATAGGAGTAGAAACTGCATATGATTCATGCAACAACTCGGGGACAACAAAGAACCTTTTAGAAACAAAAGGGGTGACAAAGGAAAGAGTGGCACCCAGATCAATCAAAGAATACACATCAAAGTCAAAGATTTTCAACATACCATTAACAACATCGGGGACCTCACAAAGCCCTTGCCTCCCATGTAGTTCATAAAATCGGTTGTGCCTTGGGGAACCACCTTAAGGACCACCTCTACCCAATAGGACCTCATTTGCATCTCGGCCTTTGCCACAGTTACTTGGATAATCTATCTTTTTTTTACAAAGCTCTTCATATTCATACCATGCATTAGAACCCTTCAAACATAGGCATCCATGGCTCCTTCCACATTTAGGGAACACATCAATAGGAGCCACCTCACTAGCACCTTGAGGCCTGGGAAGTCATTGGCAAACCCCTTATTAGTAGCATGAGAAGGCCCTTGGCCTTCACGAAATTTAGCACTCATTTGGAATTTACCCTCAAATTGGGCTCTCTTGGCCTCATGCCCTCTTCTCATCCTCAATTTCTCCTTATCCATTTGCTCAGTATAGGTCAATAACTAAAATAAGTCCATATCAATAATTAGCATGGCGGACCAGTAATTTTCACTTACCAAGTTGGAGAATCCCATCATGAACTTGTTCATCCTAGATCTTCGATCGACCACCAAATGAGGAGCATACTTTGAAAGTTGATTGAACTTGAGGCCATACTCCCTTACACTCATAATACCTTGTTTCAAGTTCATAAACTCTACCAAATTTGCTTCCCTAAGCTCGAGAGGGAAAATCGATTAAGGAAAGCCAATTTGAACTCCTCCGGAAGCACAACATTACCAATTACCTTTTCACCCTTCCATTGATCATACCATATTTGGGCTACCCCTTTGAGTTGGTACGCCGCCAACTCTTCCTTTTCATTCAGTCCAACACCCATGATATTCAAGATTTTGTAGATCGCATCAACAAACTCTTGTGGGTGTTCATTCATCTTTGGCCCATAGAATATCGAAGGATTCATCCTTATGAAGTCTCTTACCCTAGCCCCTAGGGTAGTAGCATAAGGGGCTTGGGCCCCTTGATTAACTTGGTTGGCCACCACTTGGTCAAGCATAGTGAGAGTATCCCGAAGCTCACCATTGGTAGGTTGCTCCTCGGGAGTTTGGGCCCTTCTTCCTCTAGTATTTGACATGATCGAGAATACAAAACAACAATCGTTAGGGGGAAAACTCACTACAACCTTATAGCATGACATAGAACATAAAGAAGGGAAATGTTTCCTAAAACATCTCAAAGCCTTATACTCATAGTCATGGCATGCTTCACAACTATGAGTAGGACTCTAATCGATGAGGTGGGTGGACTCTTGAGGATCCATCAACGTAGTTCTCTGATATAAAGCTTGTCACAAACCAAGCCTTAGTCCTAGACGTGAAACGACGAATAGGAAACCTGATGGAACCCCAAACAAGTCTCTTAAGTTGTGATTAAACAACATTGGTCATGGAAACATATAAAATCATTAAAGAGCAAGAATATGAGTAAAGGTGAAAAGCTTGCACAATATCATAGTCAAGTGACAAGAGTTAAACTTATATCATAGATACATAACCTGTCCAACAACCACCTATATTGCATAGATAAGAGCGTGGGCCAATAGAAAGCAACCCGGATCACCCTCATAGTCAAATAGAACATAAAGAAGAGTGTCTAAATACAAAATAAGAGAGAGAGTAGATCATGGTCCATAGAGTGGAGGACTCACCAACTAGCTTGAGTAGCACCGATCTAGCCACGCGGAGGAGGATGATCAACTTGGACTCCGGTTCCTACATGATGATATCATTTAGGAAAGAGTATGCGTTAGTACATTTGAATGTACTAAGTATGTAGAATGCAATGCAACAATAGATAGGCATCATAATCAAAATGCATAATATTAAGGAATAGGCATAATATAATAATATGGCATGCATGATTAATGCTTAAGTAAAACATGCTTTAGTAATTCATACTAATGTAGGATATCTTATGTGTAGAAGAAACCAAGCTAGCTATTCAAGGTGCAAACACCTTGGTGGTTGTGTGATACAAAACCATCATATTGTTGATGACAATCAAAGTTTATCAACACGGTGGCAAAGTACAAACCTCTCACATGGTTGATGAGTACAAAACCCCTCCTCGGTTACCCGAGCTCTTATCCCCCCAAATCATGTATGGTCTAATGCAACACTTTATATAGAGTATGTCATATACAGAAGCTCATTTCATCATCACATAGTCAATCATATCATATCTCATGCGTTGTACCTTCAACTCCTCAAGAAACCACATCCAGACATTTTATCAAACAATTAGAGGTTGTGTATTGCTAGTATAAAACCATGAAATATAGAGATAAAATCATGCAAGAAAATCTATTGTAAAATGATCAATCAATACCTTGAAACACCCTCAAGCAATATACATCAAAACCCCTCATAAAATCTTATAATATATCAAAAATTTATGGCTCAAAACATAGCAAAACAGTCACAACTTTAAAGTGCTTTAGTGTTGTGTGCAGTGAATTTCATAATAAGCAAGATCCATTTGTGTATCAACTTTAAATCATTTAATTTGAGTAAAAGGAGGCTTTTGGGTATCATGGGTAAAAGGAACCCATGAAAGAAACTCACATACCTTAGCTTAGAGATGAACTTGGTGAAGATTGGGGATGTAGAATTGAAGATTGAAGAAGAATGTTGAAGGAGAACCTTAGCATGGGATGAGGGTTTGGGATTCGAGTATGGGTAGTGAAAATATGACTATGTATTTGAGTGATATTGGGAAATGTGTAGGATGATATGATGGTGAGGCCCAAGACTTAGAAGTCTTGGACCGAGCTAAAAATAACAACCCACTTTTACACAGTTGCGCGTCGTGAGGGGTTTGCGAAAACCTCTCTGGAAATAGCACTTTGGAATTTCATAATTGCTAATATTTCGCTCTTAAATCGAGGTTAGACCCTTTTTCACCTAATTTTGACCCCCTGAACAAGAATATGAAGACAAATTTTTGAAATAGGTAACTTATTTTTAGATAAATGGAATTTAAATTCCTTGGCATTCTGAGGCACGTTTTCGAGAACTTTTTGAGGTCATTTCATTCCTCCTCCATGTGGCTAGTACTATCTCCGAAGCAAGTTGCTGAGTCCTCAATTCTAAGGATGATATCTTGTAATATAATGTTATGCAAAGACTCTCTTTCTTTTTTTGTATATTTATGACTATGTGGGTGAGTCCGGAAAGTTATTTTGGTCGCCGATCAAATCTAAATTAGAGGTATTGTTGGACAAATTATGCAATGATGCTTTAATAGTGACTCCAGGTGACTCTTGAATGTTTTCGCATTACAAAAGACTCCCTCAGCCCCTTGACCCCTATTGTATGCTCTCTTGATGTTGATTAATTGCTTCAGCGACCAAGGATGTGTAATGATATGCTGAGAGGCTTGTTTGGGATCTCTTTGGGTTCCCCATTCTTTGTTTCTCATCTAGGCCCTAGTTTCGGGGTCTTAAAAACTTAGTACCATAGCACTAGGTTGTTAATTATCCTCGGTGTCAAACTGCATCAGTTAGAGTCTTATTCATAGCTGTGAAGCGTGCCACACCTATGAGTAAGAGGCTATTAGGCATTTTAGGAAATGTTCCACTTATGCATGTTGTATGTCATGCGGTATAGTTAGGTCCTTTAGGGCTTATTGCTAATCCCTAACCATTGCATTTGCATAATATGTCTCAGGCTACTCAGGACGATTTATTGAATGCGGAGGTTTGCAATGGTCTATTGGTGTTGGCTAAGGTTGTGATCGCCCAACATAATTGATTGGTGGGTACCTTAAGACTTTAAATCGTAATAGTGAAGAGGGAAAGGCCATGAGAGCACGAATAAGAGGTACGCATCCATATGCCAAGACCAGGAGCAAAGATGGAGTGACTTGTCCTAAACACCCATGGTGTGTGAGGAAACATAATGGCACATGTTTGAGGAACATGGGTGCATTCTATGGGTATGGTAAAATGGACTAGAAGATAGTTTACTGTCCACATGCTCAAAAAATGAGGAGTAAGGGATCCAAGAGGGTTCAATTTGATGGTAGCTTCCAAGATCAAGAGTTCGACGATACTCCAAATAAAAGGGTTAACAAGGATGGGGTGGCTAGCTTCAATTATCAACGCAAAGGTATTCGTAGACAAGCTCTTACTACATGCAACAAGTGTGGAAGGTGCCATCCAGGGGATTGTTTAGCTTGTTTGGATTCATGTTTTTGTTGTAGTGGAATGGATCATAAGTTGAGACATTGTGCATGGGTCCCTAAAGATCATAAGGATAGTCGTCGGCGTTCTCAACCATACACCTCTAGGAGCCACTAGGCTTGGCATGGTACTTTGTAGGTAAGTTGAAGGTTTTGATTTTAATGGATCCGAGTTCTACTATTCCTTTCATTATTCCTCTTCGGTTTCTTGTGGGTTTCTTATGTGTCTCGAGCTATTATGTGAACCTTTAGTGTCCCTCCTGCTTGTTGAGTCTATTATTGCTAGAAGGTTCATAGCTATTATTCCGTGTTCATATTGCTTTGTGACTTGTTGGATTTGATGTGGTGGATAGATATCATACTTAGGATGGATTAGTTGCATGCATATTATGTCTCCTTTGATTGTAAGACCTGCAGAGTTAGATTCCATTTTCCTAGTGAACCTATCCTTAAGTGGGGGATTGTAAAGTGGTAGTTAAGGGGTAAGTTCATTTCTTGTTATAAGGTCAAATCGATCTCTAAGGGTTGTATTTCTCATCTTGTAAGAGTAGGGGTGTTGAGCTTAAAGCCCTTTTTATAGAGTCAGTAATGATCGTAGATGAGTCCTTGATGTCGTTACTGATATTTTGAATTTGGGGTAGATCTTTTGGTTTGGCTAAGGCACTGGAAATCTTCATGGATCTTAAGAATACGGTCTTTAAACCCTACCTTTTATTTGTGGTAGTTTTCACTGATGATATCTTGATCTACTCTTATAGTGAGGAGGAGCATGTGAGACATTTGAGGGTTGTGTTGCAAATCTTAAGGGAAGAGAAGTTGTATGCTAAATATGAAAAGTGTGAGTTTTGGTTGAAAGAGGTTGCCTTCTAGGGCATATGGTGTCGAGTGAGGGTATAAAGGTAGATCCTAATAAAACAGAGGTGATTAGAAATAGGCCTAGACCTTTGATCCCGTCGGATGTTAGAGATTTCTTGGGCTTAGCGGGTTACTATCGGAGATCTATGAATGGGTCCTTTTCTATTGCCTCTCCCATTACAAAGTTGAACAAAAGAAGGAAAATTTATGTGGACCAATGAGTGTGAAAGAAATTTCCAAACATTGAAGGATAAGCTTTTCTCCGTTCCCATTTTGTCTCTACTGGAATGGTTGGAAGGGTTTGTTGTGTATCACTATGCCTCAAAAATTGGTTTGAGTTGTATTTTGATGCAAAATGGTACAGTGATAGCCTATGCTTCTAGACAACTCAAGCTGCATGAAATGAATTATCCTACCCATGATTTTGAATTGGTTACCGTGGTATTTGCCTTGGAAATTTGACGTTGTTATTTGTATTGGGTGCATTTTGATGTGTTTGCCGATCATAAGAGTCGCCAATATATGTTCATTCAAAAGATCTCAACTTGCGAAAAATAAGATAGTTAGAACTCCTTAAGGATCACGATATGAGTGTGCATTACCATCCCAGTAAGGCTAATGTTATGGCTGATTCTTTGAGTAGGGCATCTATGCGTAGCCTAGCTTATGTTGGTGATGGTGACAAGGAGGTGGCTAGAGTGGTCCATTTGTTGTCTAGATTGGGGGTTAGGTTGGAAGAGGTTAGCAATGGTGGTGTAGTGGTGGTTGATCATTCTAAATATTCATTGGTTCAGAAGGTAAAGATAAAAAAAGATCTTGACCTAGCGTTGATAGAAATGAAGGCCTTGGTGAGATAGGGCAAGGTGGAGGTTTTCTCCTAAGGGGAAGATAGTTCCCCTCGGTACTAAGGTAGGCTGTAAGTGTCTTGTGTGGATGACTTGTGGAAGAGGATTCTTGATGAGGCTCATAATTCTTCCTATTCTATTCACCCCTGTTCTACAAATATGAATAGAGATTTGAAGGAAGTGCTTTGGTGGGGTAGTGAGAAGAGGGATATTGCTTAGTTTGTGTCTGATTGCCATAATTGCCAACAAGTCACAAGTGAACATCAAAGGCAGGGTGGCCTAACCCAAGATATAGAGTTCCTACTTGGAAGTGGGAGGAAATTAACATGGCTTTGTGGTTGGGTTGCCTAAGACTAGAAAAAGTTTTGATTCTATTTGGGTGTGGCTATCTTGAAAAAGGAATTGAGTCTATGGATTGTGGGTCCTTATAGAATATTGAGGAGGATTGGAAAGATGACCTATGAGTTGAAGTTGCCAGATGACATGAATATGGATCATCTGGTTTCGCATGCATCTAGGCTAAGGAGGTGTGTTGGTAACTCAAGTACTATAGATCTCTTTAAAGTTATGAGTGTTGTGGAGGATATGTTGGCTTAGGGGAAAGTCCCAGTGGAGATATCAGATGGATGGATGGAAAAGTTGATTAATAAGGATGTAGTGCTAGTCAAGGCCCTTGAGAGAATCATCAGAAGGTGTCATTCGGGGAGCTATAGTAGGCATGGAGAAGTAATATCCATTAATCTTTCATTTTATTCAAGCTTATAATAACCCATCAAGTCCTTGTTATGATTCAAAGTCCTTTGCATGCATTCATGTTTTTGTTGACAAGTTTGTGGCGATTTTGACACTTATGTTGGGATTTTTAAAATGATGTTTAAGCGCATTGTTGCATTCTTTTGTGGGATGAAATTATCTTGTTTACTTCTCTTATATATATTTCTATGACATTCAGGGACAGATTTTCCCAAGGAGGAGATATTGAAATGACCCCCGGAAGTGCCCGAAAATGTGCCTCGAAAGTGTCAATAATTGTAATTTCCATGTATCTCAAAATTCATGCGTGAAATCAAATATCTGACATCATATTCTTCTTTTAGGGGGAAAAATTGAGTGGGTAATAGGTATAACCTATATTTTAGAGGACCCATAGTGAAAACTGAATTTTGTAAATTTTCAAATTCCAGTGATGGGTTGCGTTACTACCGCGACGCGCCACCATCGCGGACTGGTGTTAATTTTTTCCAATTTTGTTATTTCGATCTAAGGCCTTTAGGTCTTGGGCCTAAGCCTTCCTATGAGTAAAAATAGTTATACTTAGCCATATTTTACCTTCATATCATATAAGATATTCCCCAATACTCTCTAAAACACTCAGACAAATTTTTCACTCAAAAATCAAATGTCAAATCTCATTCTGAGTCTAAGGATTTCATTCAAGCTTCAAGCCTCCATTCAAATCTTCTTCATGAAAATCTCCAAAGTTAAGGTACATAGGTTTCAACCATTGGTTCCTTTAGCCCATGGTGCCAAAGCTTCCTTTTCATTTAAAATGCTTGTTTTCAAGTTGAGTTACTTATGGGTCTTAGTTATTATGAATTTGATTATGAACTATGTTGGGGTTTCATAAATTTATGACTGTTTAAGCATGATTTGAGCTATAAATCTATGATATATCTTGAGATTTGATGAAGGGGTTTGATGTAAATTGAATGAGGGTATTACTGTCATGACCCAAGCCTAGGGCCCAGACGTAACACGACAAATGGGGAACCCGAAAGGACCCCAAATCAAGCCTTTTATCATATCATTACACAACTGGGTCGTGGAAGTAATAAAATAACAATGAAAGAGTATAAATAAGGGAACACAGGGATAATGGACACCTTTAATATCATAAAACATGATAGAGTCAAAGAGAGTCAAGGCTCAAAGCATCATTACATAACTTGTCCAACAACACCTCTAAACATAGAACTTAGCGAGGGATAAGATAAGCAACCGGGCTCACCCTCATACTCAAGCATATAATAAAAAGGAAAGAGAGTCTTTATACATAGCAAAAGATCAAAGACATTTTCCCTAAAGTTGAGGACTCGCCAACTTGCTTTGTAAAGAAATCGTACTAGCCACGTGGAGGAGGAAGATGATAAAGTGGAGCTTGGGTCCCTACCTAAGGACTTTATGTTTGCATAGAATATGCGTTAGTGAGTTTAAATGCCCTAAGCATGTAGGGTGCTCTGCAACAAGAGATAGTCTACATAAAATAAATGCATACTTCGATAATGAATAAGCATATAACAATATCGCATGCATGGTCAATGCTTGTAGTAAAACATGCTTACATAGAATATTTTACATGTGTAGGAAGAGATCGTCATTACTAACCAAGGCCTACAACCTCGGCAAGGCAATTGGGGTAGAAACCCCCAACATGTTTGAACGGGCCTACTACCTCTCGAGTGAGGTAATTAAGGTACAAATCCCTGCAACATGGTTGCACGGGCCTACTACCTCCCGAGAGAGGCAATTGAGGTACAAATTCCCCAACATGGTTGCATAGGGCTACTACCTCCTAAGCGAGGCAATTGAGGTATAAAACCAACAACATGGTTAAATGGGCCTACTATCTCCCGAGTAAGGAAATTGAGCCACAAATCCCCTAACATGTTTGCAAGGGCCTACTACCTCCCAAATGAGGCAATTGAGGCACAAACCCCCCAACATGGTTGCACGAGGCTACTAACTCCCGAGCGAGGCAATTGATCAACTTCCAACACTATAGATTCCATTAATGAAATCAAAACATATACATATTTTTTTATCATCATAACATCACTAAACACAAATACGATGCATTAGGCCTTCAACAACTCAAGAAATATTAACTGGACATTTTATCAAATACTTGCAGGTGTGTAATGCTAGTGTAAAATCATGCAATTCAAGAGTGAAATAATGCAAGAAAACTTAATGTAAAACCACCCACCAACACTTGGTAATACCCTAATGCAATATACATCAAAACCCTTCATCAAATCTCAATATAGATCTAAGATTCATATCTCAAAACATGCTTAAATAGTCACACTTTTACAAAACCCCAACATAGTTCACAGTAAAATTAATAATGGAAGACCCATAAGTAAAATAATCTTAGAAACATGTAATTTAGCTAAAAAGGAAGCTTGAGCACCATGGGTGATAGGAACCAATGCTTGAAACCCACATACCCTGACATTAGAGGATCCTTGATTAAGATTGGAAATGGAGACTTGAAGCTTGAGTGAAATCCTTAAGATCCAGAATGAGATTTGACACTTGAATTTTGAGGTGAAATATTTGTCCAAGTGTTTGAGAGAGTATTAAGGAATATCTTGTATGATATGAAGGTGAAATATGGATAAGTATAGGTATTTCCACGCATAGGAAGGCTTTGGTGCAAGATGCAAAAGCCTTGGACCGAGATAAAAAAAATTGGCAACAAAATACACCGCTCAGCGACAGGTCCGCATTGTGAACTGCTTCTGGAATTACAAAGTTGGCGTAATTTGTTTTTTGCTATGGGTCCTCTAAAATTTGGGTTATATCCATAGCCCACTCAAATTTTCCCCCTGAACAAGAATATGAAGTCGAATTTTCGATATCAAGCATGAATTTTGAGATATATGTAAATTACAATTTCAGACACTTCTGAGGCACATTTTCGGGCACTTTTTGGGGTTGTTTCAATATCTCCCCCTTAGGAAGCTTCATCCCCGAATGTCAAATAAATGTATATGAGAAGAGTAATCATGAAGAAATCATTCCCAATAGGAATGCAATAGTACACTTAAACACCATTTTCAATATCTCAACATAAGTGCCAAAAATCATTATGAACTCGTCAACATAAACATGAATGCATGCAAAATGACATAGCAGCTAAAACATAAAACTTAAAATCACATAGGGGACTTAGAATTAGTACCTTAGGCTTGCGTATAATGGAAGAGATAGGGATATCACTTTTGCATGTCTACTTCGGCCTCTCATGTAGCACTTTCGACTTTTTGATTCCTCCAAAGGACCTTAACAGAAGCAACATCCTTGTTCCTCAATCTCTTCACTTATTTATCCAAGATCTATACTGGAATTTCTTCATAAGTCAATTTATCTTTCACAACACCCACAATATCTAATAGAAAGTAGCATTCGAATCACCCAAAAATTTCCTCAACATGGACACATGAAGAACCGGATGAACAAAGTTGATTTCACTAGGAAACTCCAACTCATAGGTCACCTTACCATTCCTCCTCAACACCCTATAAGCACCCACAAATCTTGGACTTAATTTACCCTTCTTACCAAAACAAACCACACCCTTCATGGTGAAACCTTCAAATAGACCCAATCATCAACTTTAAATTCAAGCTTTCTTCTCCTCACATGGGCATAGGACATTTGATGACCTTGGGATGTTTTCAACCTTTTTCTAATCAGACTTACCTTCTCGATTGCATCCATAAACAAATCCCGACCCAACACAGCCATTTGCCCCACTTCAAACCACCCAACTGATGATCTACAAAGTCTACCATAGAGGGCCTCAGAAGGATCCATACCAATGCTAGAATGATAGCTATTGTTGTAAGAAAACTCAAGCTATGGAATATGATCATCCCAACTAAACTTAAACTCCAAAATACAATCCTTAAGCATATACTCAAGAGTTTGGATAGTTCTTTCGACTTGGCCATCCGTTTGAGGGTGAAATGTCGTACTAAGCTTTACCTTGGTCCTAAGACCCCTTTGGAATGACCTTCAAAAGTGTGAAGTGAATTAAGCATCACTATCCGATATGATAGACAAGGGCACTCCATGAAATCTAACAAACTCATGAATGTACAACTTAGCACAGTCTTCGGTCCCATAGTTGTCTTAACCGGTAAGAAATGACCCTCTTTTGTCATTCTATCAACCACAACCCAAATAGAATCAAACCCCTTTCTAGTCTTAGGCAACCCAACCACAAAATCCATCTTAATTTCTTCTCACTTCCAAGTAGGAATCTCTATATCTTAGGTTAGGCCACTCGACCATTGATGTTCAGCTTTGACTTGTTGGCAACTATGACAACGAGATACAAATTTGGCAGTGTCTTTCTTCATACCACCCCACCAAAACACATCCCTCAAATCTCTATACATTTTGGTATAATAGGGTTGAATAGAATAAGAAGAATTATAAGACTCATTAAAAATCTTCTTTCTCAAAGCATACACACAAGGGACATAGAACCTACCTTGGTACCTAGGGGCACCATCTCTCCATTGGGAAAAAACCTCCACCTTGCCCTCTCACACAAAGGCCTTCAATTCTAACAAGGAGGGATCAAGATCATCCTGTTCTCTTACCTCATTAACCAAGGAAGAGTTTGAGCCATCAACAACCATAATACCACCATTGTCCACCTCTTCCAACCAAACCCCTAACCTAGCCAACCGATGAACTTCCCTAGCCACCTCTTTTCCTCCATCATCAACATGAGCTAGGCTATCCATAGACACCCTACTCAAAGCATCTGCCATAGTATTAGCCTTAACGGGATGATAATTCACACTAATATCATAATCCTTAAGAAGCTCTAACCACCATCTTTGTCTCAAGTTAAGATCTTCTTAAGTGAAAACATATTAGAGACTCTTATGATCGGTGAACATATCAACATGCACCCCATACAAATACTGACACAAAATTTTCAAACCAAAAACCACGGCGACCAATTCAAGATCATGAGTAGAATAATTCTTTTCATACACTTTAAGTTGCCTAGAAGCACTGGGTATTAACTTACCATTTTGCATCAACACACAACCCAAATCAATTCGGGAGGCATCACAATACATAACAAACCCTTCCAACCCTCCAGTAGATATAAGATATGAGCAGACACAAGCTTATCCTTTAAGGTTTGGAAACTCTTTTCACACTCATCAGTCCAGACAAACTTAGCATTCTTTTGAGTCAAGTTAATCATGGGAGAGGCAATAGAAGAGAATCCATTGACAAACCTCCGATAGTAATTTGTTAAGCCTAAGAAGCTTCTAATGTCAAATAAGGTCAGTGGCCTGGGCCAATTTCTAATCACTTTCGTCTTTTTAGGATCCACCTTAATACCATCCCCCGATACCACATGACCTAGAAAGGTAACTCCTTTCAACAAAAATTCACAATTCTCTGATGTAGCATACAACTTCTCTTTTCTCAATTTTTGCAACAAGTACCTTCAAATGACTCATATGCTCCTCCCCACTATGAGAGTACATCAAGATATCATCAATGGAAACCACAAAAAATAAATCAAGGTGGGGTTTAATGACTCTATTCATAAGATCCATGAAGATAGTCAGTACATTTGTCAACCTAAAATACATAACCACATAATGCCCATACCTAGTCCTGAAAGCTGTCCTGGGAATTTGACACTCCCTTACCTTCACTTGATGATAACCGGAACGAAGATCAATCTTGGAGAAGTTGCTAGCCCCTTGAAGTTGGTCAAATAAATCATCAGTCCTTGGGAGAGGGTACTTATTCTTGATGCTAACCCTATTAAGTTGTTGATAATCAATGCACATTCTAAAAGATCCATTTTTCTTCTTCATAAATAACACCGGTGCACCGCACGGTGATTTGCTAGGCCTAATAAAACCCTTCTACAACAAGTCCCTCAATTGTGCCTTCAACTCCTTTAAATCTATCGGGGTCATATGGTAAGGGTGAATAGAAATGAATTGGGAATTGGGAAGGAGGTCTATAATAAAATCTATTTCCCTTTCGAGAGGGATACTGGGAAGGTCATTTATATAGACATCAAGAAACTCACTAAACATCGAAATCGACTCTATAGGAAGGGCTTTGGACTCAACATCGCTAACCTTCACAAGATATAGAGACACCCCTTAGAGATCAACTTTTGGGCTTTAATGCAAGAGAAGAACCTACCTTTGACCACCACATTCTGACTCTCCCACTCAAGGATTGGTTCATTTAGGAATTGGAATTTGACCTTACGGGTTCTACAATCAATAGAGGCATAAAATGCAAGCAACCAATCCATCCAAAGAATGACATCAAAATCCACTATATTAAAATCAACAAGATCACAAGGCCATAATTTTATGCAAAATGCAAATGGGAAAATTTCTATAGACCTTTCTAGCACCAATGGGAGTGGACAATTCATAAGAATCGCACTATAATTCGGGCTCAACATGAAATTTTTTAGCAACAAAAGGAGTAACAAAAGAAAGGGTGGCGACCGGGTCTATCAATACATACACACCAAAATCAAAGACTTTTAACATACCAGTGATGACATTGGGCACCTTATCTACCCCCTGCCTCCCTTGAAGAGCATAAAATTAATTGTGACTTAGGGCACTACCTTGTTTGCCTCCTCTCCCAAAAGGAACCGCATTTGCACCCCAACCTTGTGGAAGGACATCCTTACCCTTGTTCTAGTTACGAGAGCAATCCATCATCTTGTGGCCTACTTCCCCGGAACTATAGAAAGCATTAGTTGCCCTCAAGCATAGGCCTCCATGACCCTTACCATATTTTTGACACATAACATTAGGCCCCATACCACCATCATCTTGGACCATTGGGTAGTCATTGGCGAATCGCACACTAGGAGCATGAGAAGGCCCTTGGCCTTAATGAAACCAACCACCTTTGAGACTTTGGAACTTATTATTAAAACGGGCCCTTTTGGCATCATTCTCCCTTCTCTTTCCCAACTTCTCCCCCTCTAATTATTCGACATAAGTCATAATGCGGGACAAGTCCATGTCACCTATCAACATGCGGTATAACATTCTTCACTTACTAACTCGGTTACACCCATCACAAACTTATTCATTCTAGACCTCGAGTCGGTAACCAAGTGTGGAGTATATTTAGAGAGTTGGTTGAATTTGAGGGAATGCTCCCTCACACTCATAGACTCTTGCTTCAAATTCATGAACTCCATTACTTTGGCCTCCCTTAGCTCAAGAGGAAAGAACCGGTTGAGGAAATAAGCCTAAAACTCCTCCCATAGAACCACATTGTTGTTTCCCTTCTCCTCCTTCCATTGAATGTACCATATTTGGGCCTCCCCTTGAATTGTAAGTTGCTAACTCTGCCTTCTCTTCCGAATTAACACCCATTATGGCCAGTATTTTGCATACCTCATGAATAAACTCTTGAGACTCCTCATCTACCTTAGACCTATTGAACTCTAGTGTGTTCATCCTTATAAAGCCCCTTACCCGAGGTGTCGAAGTAGGAGCATGAGGGGTTTGGGCCCCTTGGTTGGCTTGGTTAGCCACAACTAGAGCTAACAAAGTGAGAGAATCTCGGAGCTCACCATGAGCCGATTGTTCCTCGGGTGAGTGGACTCTTGTCCCTCTTGTGTTAGCATGATCTAGCATAGAAAAGAATAATATAGGGGGGAAAACCTTAACTTCTATACCATGAAATAGAGTAAGAAGAAGGGAAATATTTCCTAAAATGTCTCATAGCCTCCTCCTCATAATCATGGTACACAACAAAACAATGACTAAAGACTCTAATAAACGTAGTGTGTTGGATGTTGAGGACTATTAACAACTTGTTGCTCTGATACCAAGTTTGTCACGATCCAAGCCAAGGACCCAAACATGACACGGCGAATGGGAAAATCGAAGGGACCCTAAACCTCTTAACATATCATTATATATACTTGAATACGAAAACAATCAAATAACGATGAAAAAGTTGAAATAAGGGAACCTGGGCCTAAGGGACACCTTTCATATCATAAAACATCATAGAGTCAAAGAGAGTCAAGGCTTATAATATTATTATATAACTTGTCCAACCACAACTCCAAACAGAGAACTTAGTGGAAGCCAAGACAAGCAACCGGGCTCACCCTCATACTCAAGCATACAATGAAAAGGAAAAGGAGTCTTTATAAATAGCATAAGATCAAAGACATCTTCCCTGATGCTGAGGACTCACCAACTTGCTTTGTAGAGAAATCGTACTAGCCACGTGGAGAAGAATGATGATCAAGTAAAGCTCCGGTCCCTATATGGTGGCATCATGTAGGCATAGAGTATGCGTTAGTACATTTGAATGTACTAAGTATATAAGATGCATTGCAACAAAAGATAGGCAACATAATAAAAATGCATCCTTAACCAATGAATGAGCATATAGAAATATGGCATGGATGATCAATGCTTTAGTAAAACATGCTTGCATAGAACATTTTACATGTGTAAGAAGAGATCATCATTAGTAACCAAGCCCTACCACCTCCTTGGCGAGGTGATAGGGGTACAAACCCCCCTCCCCCCCAACATGGTTGCACGAGCCTACTACCTCCTGAGCAAGACAATTGAGGTACAAACACCGTAACATGGTTACATGGGCCTACTACCTCCCAAGTGAGGCAATTGAGGTACAAACCTCCCAACATGGTTGCACGGGCCTACTACCTCCCAAGCGACGCAATGGAGTTACAAAACCCCTAACTTTTTTGCACGGGCCTACTACCTCATCAGTGAAGCAATTGAGGTACAAATTTACTAACATGGTTGCACTGTCCTACTACCTCCTAAGTGAGGCAATTGAGGTACAAATCCCCCAACATGGTTACACGGGCCTATTACCTCCCGAGGGAGGCAATTGATCCAGTTCAAATATTATAGATTTCATTCATGAAATCAACACAAATACACATTTCTTTTATCATGATAAAGTCATTTAACTCATATACCATGCATTAGGCCTTCAACAACTCAAGATACATTAACCAGACATTTTATCAAACACTTGGCGGGTGTGTAATGGTGGTGTAAAACCATGCAATTCAAGAGTGAAATCATGCAAGAAAAACTTAATGTAAAACCACCCACCAACACTTGGTAATACCTTCATGCAATATACATCAAAACCCTTCATCAAATCTCAAGATAGATCTTAGATTCATAGCTCAAAACATGCTTAACATTCACACTTTACAAAACCCCAACATAGTTCATAGTCAAATTCAATAATAGAAGATCCACAAATAAAATCAACTTAGAAACATGTAATTTAGGTAAAAATGAAGCTTGGGGACCATGGATGAAAAGACCCAATAGTTGAAACCTACATATCTTTACTTTGGTGAAACTTTGATGAAAGATTGGAAATAGAGATTTTAACCTTGAGTGAAATCCTTAAGATCCGGAATGAGATTTGGCACTTGAATTCTGAAGTGAAATACTTGTCTAAGTGTTTGAGAAAGAATTGGGAAATGTCCTGTATTATATTAAGGTGAAATATGGCTAATTATAGGTTTTTCATGCATAGGAAGGCTTAGGCCCAAGACCCAAAAGCCTTGGTACGAGGTAAAAAAACTGGCAACAAAATACACTGCTCTGTGATAAGTCCGTGTTGCGGAGCAGTCACAGATAGCTTCTGGAATTACAAAATTAATAAAATTTGTTTTTCGCTGTGGGTCCTCTAAAATTCAGGTTGTACCCATTGTTAAGAGTTTCACCAATAACAATGGAGAAGATAAGCACCACAAGTTGCAAACCCACAAGCTTGATTGATCAACAATGAGTACAAAGAAAGATTTGCAATCCCCAAAATGGGTGTCCCAATGAGAACAAGAATCTACTCTGAGAACCTAAGAAATGCTTCAAAATATATTGGAGAAATGTCTACTATTTGAACTCTCTTCAAAAACCTAACTTAAACTATTTATAGTTTTTACAAACAACTCTAAGAATTATGCAGAAAAAATAGCTGGCATCTGAAAGATTTCACAGTTATGACTTGTAAGTTGGCCTACGAGTCATAGTCGGGGTCTCGTATTAGGTTCTTGGCATCTTATACTTAACTGGAATGACCCATATGTACTAGTTGTTGCTCGAGCTACGACTCGTATATTGGCCTTGTAGTACTGGTCTTCAGTTTTTGGTCCAATATTTTCGCTCCCTAATTTTTGCTACTAGTCCACCTATACGAGTCATAATGTGTATTACGACTCATAGATTGGGCTCGTAGGGATGACCTTCACTTGGCATATTTCTGATTTTTGGTCTCTTATTCTTTCTACGACACAACCTATGACTTGTAGTGTAAGCTACGACTCATTAGCGGGCTGGTATGGCCTGTGCTTCAACAAAATCTGCAACTTTTCTTCAAAATCATGCCAACCTAATCTTTCTGCAAGATTAACACAAAAACACATCAAGACACTAAAAAGTCACTTTAAGAACTCACAAGATCCCTTGTTTAAGGCACCAAATGTGTTGTAACTTGATAGCACATCAACACCCTTAACATCGAATTATTGATTGTCCTCAAGCGACGACTCAATCTATTCAGATAAAGAGAAATACATAACAGCTATATCAATGGCATATACAACAGCTAATTTGGTTTAGGTACCCAAATACTATTTTAAGACAAAATTGCAAAGTTATTGAGCAAACCAGAACATCATGAGAGACCTAACAATTCATCTATGACAAGCTAAGGAGTGTCAACCATCCATAATCACTGGTCTTTTCATATGCCACTCAAGTAATACAAATGCCCTTACTAGAAAGAAGTCCCTCATACTCACTTAAAATATTTAGAATTCAGGGACTAAGGAAGCATTCTCACACTTACAATTGAAATTCAATGCATACTGACTAACACCATAGGCTTGCCTCTGTACTCATTTTTCTGATTTGGTGATGGAGAGGACTTGGATCACTTTAGGACTTATAGGCTTGTAACATAGGCTCAAGGTTCTTTTGTGAGGCATTTTCGGCAAGTACTGACTAAAAGCTATCCTTCTTCTCTTGCTTTGAACTTTTCTCGAGTGATTT
The DNA here is from genome assembly GCA_025774065.1 of Solanum ossicruentum. Lineage (NCBI taxonomy): Eukaryota > Viridiplantae > Streptophyta > Magnoliopsida > Solanales > Solanaceae > Solanum > Solanum ossicruentum. Next base: position 13,189 of record JAOTQR010043631.1, on the reverse strand, counting down.
CTTTCTCTTTTTCAATTGTGCCTTAATTACAAACTCATATTTGCTACATTTTCTCAATTAAAGGCATTTTTCTTCTTTTTCTTCACTCGGTTCATGCTTTTTCATTTCTTTCTTGATTTCCCAACTAATCGCCTTATCAATTTTTCTTTACCATAATAAGGGCCACCCTCAAGTTAGGCTTTTAGCCTCAAGTGAAGTACACAATATTTATGCCTCAAACTAGGGGACCACCAGTAGCCACCCTCAACTTAGGCCTTTGGCCTCAATCAAGGTTCACGTGTTCAAGGATAGACTAGGGACAATACCAAGGTATTTCATTAGAAAAGGTTAAGCTAGCAAGGTATCAAGAAAGACTGAGTACATGATAAGCTCAAAAATTTTGAAAAAGGGATTTTCTCACTTAACTGGTGGGTTATTTTGGGCTAAAAGTGGTTTCACTCAAAGAACAAAGGCCTAAGATCATTTCCATATCCACCACATCAACAATCCAACTCTTAGAGTAACAAGACAAGTTCTGGATCCATACAAGATGTATGAATGCAAAAAAATAAGCTCAATGCACACATGGCAATCGCATCCACAATCAAGTTCAGACTCACAGGTCATGCTTTCAGTCTCAACTTACCTTTACAATATCAGAACAAACATTGCCAGATACTCACAAATTTGTGAGTGCATCAATACTCACAACCTCAAAAAATCTGAGGGTATCAAATTTTTGCATCAAAAGCTTAAAGAAAATCTAAGAACTATACATATATGCCATGAGATATCACTATTATGAATTTACCATTATCTATACTACCTAAACATGTCAGTTCAACAAGAAATAACCATCCACAAGGAAAAAGAAGCACGGTAAGAAAACCTTGGGATCAAAAATAGGGAAAGTTAGCGACTTGAGGTTACTCAGACTTCACCTTAAGCCATAACTTCCACCACCCCACCAAAAGATGATACTTTGTCCTCAAAGTATAGACAAGAATAAAAACAAATGTGATAACAAAGAAATATATACATACATTCATGAAAAACCAAAAATAAACATAAAAAATAGAAGTAAAAATAACATCCAACATAAACATATTTAAACACAACCAAAAATCAACATAATAAAGAGATTGTCTATAAAGAGAACAAAGTATCATAAATGTCAATATAAGGACTGGGGTCAAAAGAATTCAAACATCTTAGTGTATCAAGCACCGGTCTCGGGCTAATCTATAGGGTCTAAGGGCAGATTCTCTTCCTCTGTTGCAGTGCCGGAAGTACCCTCTCCATGTAGGGTGTTCTATGCTCTATCTCTATGAATAGTCGCTAACAACAGCGACTCCTGCACCACCTCCTCAAGTATGGGCTCCTCCTCTTGTCTTGGCTTCTTCGGGGCTGGCTTTGGGTATGCATGCTTAAGGGGCCTCTTCCCTTGAGAGTATGGATGGTCGATAAGCCACTCAAAGGCCTCGTCACCTCCTGGTGCTACCTCTGGGGCTAGAATAGGTGTTGCTAATAGCTGTAATAAATCATCCTTGAACCAGGACAACTACTCAGTCACCATACTCGTGTCGGCAGGCTAAGCCCCTTGAGCTTCTTCTGGACTCTAGCCACGAACATATCGACCTGTACATCAACCACCCGGACTCTATCATCAACTAAATCTCAAGAAAATGCCTGCATCCTCTCCTCAGTGTCTCAAATAGTCTGATCAATTAATGGTCAAACCCGTGTTAATAACTCCCGCAGCCTGCCTTCTGCTATAGCCACCTGCGCAATATATCCTAAAAAGCAACAATAGAGAAAAGAGGGTTAACCTGAAATGAAGTTGTTGCTGGGGTGCTGGTGGATGGTGCAGACTCGATCTCGACTATTGGTATGGGGTCTGTAGTAGCCAGAGTAGTACCCATAAAAGATGGAGGTGAACCTGGAACTTGTGACTGGACCAGAAATAGCTCTGGGATAGGAGGTGTGATAGTTTTTTGTAGGCTATTGGATTTTTGCCGACCTTGATTAGGCTGGGATCCATCATGCACAAAGCCTCTACATGAGGGTCCAAGTGAAGAGACACCATTACACCCGCCTCTTTGCTTATGATCAAAATAAGGAATAGTAATGCCTGATGATTGTGAACTATTGACTCGTGAATCTGTTATGCCAAAACTCAAGCCTAATCGATTTCATAACCTATCAAGATGCTTGCCAATAACACGACCCTCTCTAATGTGATTATATGGTCCGTGAATATGGGCCTGAAGCGCATCCGGATAATAGACCACTAGAACTTTTTCCTTAATGGGAGATGGGCCTTTAAAATATGCTTGGCATGGTCTGTAACCTATATCGGCTCGACACCTTCCTAGAAAACTTGGCCTACAATCCACCTTAACAATTCTGTTTTCAACCTTGCATCATTCTGATTAATTGTTTTCCTCATGTCTTCCATTCTATGGTCAAATTCTCTTGTGGAGTGTGGGGCTCTATAATTCGGCCCTAATAGCACCCTTAAATAGTCTCTACTAAGATGTCGACTATCTCACCCCTGACCATGACTTAACTTAACTTTGGTGCATCAATGGGCTTCATGAGTCTCGAAATGTTGCTACGTATAGTAGCATAGTATGAAGCATAAAATTCCCAAACCAAATAAGGAGCATACTTCCCCAGCATTTGTGATAATCACCCTAATCCATGGCAGTCAATGTCAGCTTCCAATGCTAGCACGCCTTCCAATCCTGAGTCTTTCAACATTGCCTCCTTGTGAAATAGTCGCACTAACCTCCCTTGACCCTTAAGTTCCAGTTCCTTGTCATAGATTTCTTTCATACATGGAATGCACCACCTTGTTTTTTAAGGGTCAGTGGAGGTAACGGTGTATGTTGAATCATCAGGTTGTGAGGGGAACAATATCTTCTAAATGAGCCTGAGACACCTCAAAAGTGTCACCATTAGAGGTAGAGTCATCATCATCCGACTCAGTTTGTTCACCCTCTTCGTCAGACCGAGAGGGGATATCCACTTCTGTCATAACTCTGGTTGATTGTTCTCGTGCCAAAGGCGCTATCGCCACTGGGTTAGGGTGCATGTGCATTCCTCAGTTTATTGCTCCTCCTCGGAGGATTCATCCCTTAGCCGATGCCTGAAACAAAAGCAGATCTCTATTATACTATTGAAGACATTATCTCTGCATCATGTTAAAGCATGAGCGCCAAGATGTCGTACTCCAACTAACATGTATCAAATGAAATAACCACATAAAAACATTACAATTACTAAAGTAAAAACAAACTGAACCATGGGCAAAGATGCAAATATAAGGTACAAATACAATATGTAGGGTAACATATGAGACGTACTTTGGCATTGTATAACAAACCCATAAATTAAAAAGCATTCTGGAATAAGTTACGAGCCACAGATATGACTCGTAGGGAGGCCTACGAGTCGTAGTCTCTGCCCGTATCTTATTTCAAAGTCATGTAGAGAATTTAGATTAGGGCCATAAGGTCACCATTACGACCCATAATAGGTGTTGTAAGTCATAGGTGTTTCACACATGTAAAATTATAAGGCTCTCTAAATGACTATTACCTTCGACTAGGGGTCACTACGACTCGCAGTGCGAACTATGACTCGTAGTGAGTTACCATAGTAGAAAATATAAAGCATCTCAAATGTCTATAGCTTTTCCATTAAGACCAACAACAACTCAAGCCAACATAGAATTTTACAACACAAAGGCATGGACGATACCGCAACAAATTCAAACATACCTCATCACCAATCATAACAATACAAAGTAGTCATCAAGCCTTAACAGTTCTAAATTCTTTTAGAGACATCAGCATCATCATGTACTTGAAAGTAAAATATAACACCCCTCTATCCACCATTTCAGTCCCATATGATCTTTTTATGGTAACGACTAATAAAGTATGCAACAAAACACAAGATCATTCACTAAACAAAGATAGACCCCAAGGCTCCTTTTCAAGGAAGCAAACACTTTAATGTCACATTTTTCTTATATTCACAGTTATTTTGACATGACTATACTTCTTAGACATTCATTCATGCATCCATCAGACAGAAGCTTATTCAAAGATAAACCAATTTTAATCACAAAAACTTACCAGATGAACGAATGAATGATAAGAAGAAGAAAAATTAGCAGAGTTCTTGCAGCACACTTCAATTTCTGAGGAATTTTAGTGGGTGAAAATGTAAAGGTAGATAAAATAATGATAGGAAATGATAGGGGGTTAAAAACTTAAAGGGGTGCTTCAAGAAGGGGTATGAAGAGCCCAGAGATGTAAATCTCTTAAAATTTAAAATGGTTCGTCCTTTAAAATTCTATAGAATAGTCTTACGAGACCCCAACTGCAAGTTGTATGATGTCTTACGTCTCATAGGTCCCGATCTCAAAGTATACCCAACACTTAGAAAAATTTTGATTTTACACCTGAGCACTACAAATCCCACTTACGACTCATGAGGTTTGGTCGTAGTGTGAGTGCCACCTTTTGATACTCACTGTTTCTCTTTATGAGGCATGACTACTAGTCATAACCTTCACTACAACTCGTAAGCCTGCTCGTAGAAGTAGCCTCAAAGCATGATTCATCAAGTCTTCAGCTCTTGGTTTGGTACTTAAAGTACACCAAAATACCAATTCATGCAATTGTTTCAATACACTATTAACTTACTAATCAACAATTAAAATACGATAAAATGTCTAAAAATAGAATCAACGCACAAAAGATGCTTAGGTTGCCTCCCAAGAAGCGCTTTGTTTAATGTCGTGGCCTGACTTTGTCATCCATGAGTACTTACAATTCCTCATGAGGTCTATCACTGCTTCTTCTACTTTTCCTTTGTTTAGCTTGAATTGAATCTAGTTGCTTTGTGAGCTACTCAATCCTATCACCCAGACTTTGCATCGATATAGTTTGTTGTTCCACTTTGTAATTACATTTGAGTACATCAAACTTTATCCCCCTGACGATGTCATCTTGCTCATTAACCTTGGTCAGAACTTGTTCTAGCATATTCTCAATTCGGGTCAATTTATCAATGATACAATGCTGATGGGGTTGCCTTGTCCAGTGTGCCACATTTTTATTTTTTTGACTTACTAGAGGCTCCTGTATCGGGCTTGACCTTGAAAGGGTTGGTAGATGTGGGCAACTGCGGATAGCTTGTCCATGGTTTCAATTATCTCATTAATGGTCACCTTATGAACTCCCAACATTCTTCTCCAAACAATGCATCCGCCTACCCTTGTAGTTCAAAAGTTAGTGGTCGATAAAAGCTAGTCGCCAATTCATCATCAGTTAGACCATGGTTCTGATTTGTTGCAAAATACTATTTATATCCCTCCCAAGCCACTACCAAAGGTTCTCCTGGCACTTTTTTGAAGTTACAGATGTTCTGTAGCTTTTGTTTGTCAGACTCCTTACAGAATTTTCTGAGGAAGACTCTTTGTACCTACCCCCAGTTTGAGTAAACATCTGGTGGGAGGATTAACCACCATTTTGTAGCTTTATTTATAGGGTCATGGGAAAACTTGAAGATCCATAGCCTCCCAAGCATGATGTCTCGTCCGAAGGACCTCCCTCAACATTTGATTGAAATTTAGTAGATGAATTTGAGGATCCTCGAACTTTTTCCCATGAAATAAGGCATGCCTCTATAAAGCTTCCAACACATTGGTTTCAATGTAAAACTTCTGCTTAGCCATAGTGCCAGCCAACCTGTTTCTGGAATTACTAACAAAAACAAACAGAAAAAGTAAAATACAAGAGAATCTAGAAATTGATACTAGAATTAACTAATAGTGAATTCAAGTCAAATCCAAGTTGTATTCCTCGGCAATGGAGCCATAATTTTACGATAATGGTCACGCTCCAATAAGAAAGCGATCGCTATCAATAATTAACCTAACCGAGGTTAGGGTCAAATCAATAGGGAATACAGGGCTTCACTATAAGATTTTACTACTAATTATTCCTGATATCTATAACTACAATCTCTAGATGAGGGAAGGGGGCAACTTGGGAATTGTGTTCCCCATGGCTCGTTGACTCAATTACCCTAGGTAACATAACTTTGATCAGTGAATTACATGTAGGATGGTAACATAGGTTCTTCCAACCCTCTTGTGAAGGTGAAGGTTGAATTTCACCATAGTGCTTGGTCAGCCACCATGTTGTGCCAACTAACCATTACCTATTGTCCTAGTCAACCTCTCCTTGGTCAGGTTAGATGGGAAAACATCAACCAAATCCTGTCATCTACTTCCCTTTTTTTATTCGTCACTACCTTGGTCAGGATCGTGATAGTAGGCATGTTTTGGTGTTGGCCACAACCAAACAACATTAATCATGAAAGGAAGTAAATAATACATGCACAACCTCAATCATAGACATGCACAAAACCTAAGTCATATCAAGTCAACTACCCATGGTTCCCACAACCCTAAGTTATGGGTGTTTAGCTACTCATGGCTAAGATAAAACACATTAAAAAGCACATAATTGTCATCGTTAAGAGTTTCACCAATAATAATAGAGAAGATAAGCGCTACAAATTGCAAACCCACAAGCTTGATTGATCAACAATGAGTACAAAGCAAGATTTGCTATCCCCAAAATGGGTTTCCCAAAGAGAACAAGAATGTACTCTAAAAACCTAAGAAAAGCTTCAAAATATATTGGAGAAATATCTACTTCTTGAACTCTCTTCAAAAATCTAACTTAAACTATTGACAGTATTTACAAATAGCCCTAGGAATTATGCAGAAAAGATAGCTGGTATCTATAAATTTTGCAGTTACGACTCGTAGGTTGCCCATGAGTCGTAATTGGGGTCTCGTGTCAGGTTCTTGGCATCTTAGATTGAAACAGAGCGACCCATAGGTACAAGTCGTTACTCAAGCTATGACTTGTATGTTGGTCTCGCAGTGTTAGTCTTCAATTTTTGGTCCAATATTTTGGCTCTTTGATTCTTGCTACGAGTCCACCTATACGAGTCATAGTGCGTATTATGACATGTAGGCTGGGCTCGTATGGATGACCTTCACTTTGAAGATTTCTAACTTTTGATCTCTGATTCCTACAACGACACAACCTACGACTCGTAGGTAGGCTCGTATGGCCTATGCTTCAGCAAAATTTGTAGCTTTTCTTCAAAATCATGCTACCCTAACATTTCTGCAAGATTAACACATAAACATATCAAAACACTAAAACGTTGCTTTGATAATTCACAAAATCCCTTGTTTTTAGGAACCAAATGTGTTTTAACTTGATAACATATCAACCACGCGCCGTGGTGAAATTATACCTTCACCTTAACAAGAGGGCTAGAAGAACCTAAGTTACTATCATGCATGTAGATTTCCAGTTTAAGTTATGTTGTATAGGATAATTGAGTCAATGAATCATTGGGCTCACAATTCCCAAGTTTTCCCTAAATTTTACTGTCATCCCGCATAGCTAGTTCATTTTCTATTTTTATTTTTGAATTATAAAGAAAATCCCCCTCCTTTAGACATTTTAGTAATCGATGCTTAAAATGATTGGTAGTGAATTCTTGTCGTCATGCCCCGCATTCCCTGTGGATTCAACCCTAACCTCTAGTTATCTTAATTGCTGACAGCGACCGCTTTCTTATATGCGTGAACATCATCAACACTTATGGCATCATTGCTGGGAATACAACTAGGTTTTGACTTATTTCACTATTAGTTAGTTCAAGTGTTAATTTCTAGACTCTCTTGTATTGTTTTGACTTGTTTCACTATTAGTTAGTTCAAGTATTAGTTTCTAGACTCTCTTGTATTTTACTTTTATTTTTTATTTTTGTTGTTTTGTTTATTCACAGGTTGAATGGCACCATGACCGAACAAAAGCTCTACATCACAAGTGACTTGTTGGAAACTTTACAGAGAAGTGTCATGTTCTATGGAAAGGAGTTTGAAGACCCCCAAACTCATCTGCAACATTTTACTCAAACGTTGAAGGGGATACTTGGGACAAGACATCCTGCTTGGGAGGTCATGGCTCTCCATACCTTTTCCATGACTCTTAGGAGTGAAACGGCAGAATGGTGGCCAATTCTCCCACAAGATGTTTGTTCTAACTGCGAGAAGGAACACAGAGTCTTCCTCATGAACTTCTACAAAGGGCCTAATAAGAAACAACTGTAGGATAACATCTATAATTTTAAATGGGTGCCAAGAGAATTTTTGGTAGTAGCTTGGAAAAGGTATAAGAAGTGCTTGGGGATGAAGTAGAACCATTGTTTAACTGATGATGAATTAGCGGCTAGTTTCTACCAAGCATTAACCTCTGAAAAGCAAGGGAATGTTGATGCCTTTTTTGGAGGGGAGTGTTGGTCATTTCTGAGGTGGCCATCCAACGAAATTGCCGAACTTATGGATAAACTGTCTGCGATCACCCAAGTTTATCAGCCACTGCAAACACAGCTAGTGCCATCAACTATTATATTAGATGGAACTCCAAGTGCTACCAGAAACTAGAGTATACCTAGTTGGCTCAGGTTACCATACCAATAATGTTTCACTGATAAACTCTCAAGGATTGACTGTATGCTTGAGGAAGTGCTTCAAAACCAATGAACAAGAAGAGGTTATATAGGGGATAAATTTGATGTCATTAACGTGAAATACAATGTAGACCAATAAACAATGGCAATACAGAGCCTTGATGACAAGGTTGAACATCTTGCAACACAATTAGAGCCTGTGAAAAAATATTAGAGAAAAGTTAAGAGGAGTAAAGATGAGACTCCATCAAGCCGTGAGGAATTCTTAGTACTCATGATGATAATGTTGAGCCACGATATTAAACAAGGCACTTCTTCAGATGTAACCCAAGTATCTTTGATGTTTTTGACTTGTTTCTAAGTTTATTTTAGCCATTTGAATTGTTAGGCATTAGTTTGACGCTTGTTTTGATGTGTCGAGCCATTAGGTCAGTTGTATTATTCTAGATATTGGTGTATCTTTAAGTGTGATTTACCGGAGTTGACCAAATGCTGAAGAGATGAAGAAAATAGCATGTGGAGCAGCCTTTACAAGCAGGCCTATGAGTTGTAGCTTAATTTATGACTCGTAGTCATGCCTCGTATAGTGAAAAAGTAAGGAAAGTTGGCATGAACACTACGAGCCAACCTTACGATTGGTAGGGTCACCAATTAGTCATAAGTGGGGTTCGCAGTGCCCAAGTATGGAATCATATTCTTCCAAGTGTTGAGGTCTGCTACGAGACCAGGATCTACGAGCCGTAAGAGTCCTTACGACTCATAGTTTGGTTCTTATAGCCCCAATATGCAGCTATTTAACAGTTGACCCGATTAAATACATAGGGGGTTAAAAGACATTTGACCCCTATTGTCCCACATTGTTGATTCATTATTCCCCCCAAAGTTTCCCCATAACTCTTTTCATCTTCTTTGACTAAATTTTCCGTCAACCCCCACCGGAACCCGATGAGTTTTTTCGGTAAAGCATCACTAGGGTTTCGGTTTTCTCCTTGTTATCTCATTGCATCTAGTTAATCTTCATTCACTCATTTGGTTAGTTTTCATGCTTAAAAATAGCACACTCATGTTTTGATCCTTGAATATTGTTGAATGAATGTATGTTTTCGATCATAGTGAGTACATACATGAGAAAATGATTGAATGAGCATGAGAATTGGGTTTTGGGCATGTTACACTCCCTAGCATGAGTTTAAATTATATAATTGCTCTTGTTGGGTGGTTGTAATGTTGATATGCTTATCATTTGAGTTTAATGCATGATTGTTGGGGTGATCAATGTTCAAAATCATGTCAGAGTTTAAATATGGGGATACTGGTGTGTACAAAAATACTGATTCATGATGCTTGTATTTGGAATTATTCTGAACTTTCTTAGAATCTGCATTTCTATGTATTATTGTGGATGAATATGCCTTTGAAACTAGTTAATATTTGGTATATCGTGAAAGTAATAGGGGATTGTTGTTTGATTGTAGGGTAGTTGTTGATTGAGTCAACTTGATTCATTTTAGGGTTTGATTGTCTGTCTGTGATGACGTACTGCTTCGATGCTATTTATTTTGTTAGTTGAATCGGTTTTGACTCTTGTAGGAAGGTTCCAGGCATTATAGGTGGCTATTGTTCTCAGCTACGAGGTCTTTCTACAAATCGTGAGATGCCCTACGAGCCGTAACGGATGCTAGTAGGAAACAACAATCACCTATGATTCCATAACACTTACCATATGATACCCACCTACGTCTCTTAGTGTATGCTATGACTCATAGTATGGGACTCGTAGGACCTACCCTAATTTATTTTATATTTTGTTTTCCACTATGATACGAGTAGTGCCTGAGGCTTGTTTAGTGATCAGAATGTCATTTTTTAGGCATCTTAGGACTATGAGGTTATTGATGGCTTATAGGGAATTCTGCGGGTCATACTTGTGCCTTGTACATACAAATTTGCAACTGATTCAGTGCCCTGTATTTATGTTTTCTTTTATTGTTTTGGTTGTTCTTGTTATGCTGTCTTTGCATTTCCTATCTGATTCAAACATGATGGTGCTCACAATCTATTTTTGGGGTTGAATTTTCTGGTTATATGGCTCCCAAGTCTGGAAAAGAAGTTTCTAAACCTTTGGGATGATGATTAAGGAATGACCCATCAGGTGATAAGCAATCTGAGGGATATGTGGAAGTCTACAGAGTCTGGACAGACCCTAAGGCAAATATGCCTCAGACGCAATCATGCGCTACACTAATACATATAGAAGTCACTAGTCCCTCCCAGCCTGAAGTGGAGGGTAATGAAGAAGGATAGGATGATGGCCTCTCACTTTCTGAGTTAGACTCTATTGAATCATCATAAACCCAGCCTGAGGAAACTGCACCCCAACAACTGGCTGATCCTACTTATACTGTCACATCCACAGATCCCTAAAACACGAGATGGTGTGTACTAGGCTTGAAGAAGATTCATGATCAGGGGATGGAACTGAAAGGTCAAGGTAAGCTAGGCCTGCAATTGCATGAGGAGTCAATGCTCAAGGACTCAGGGATGAGCAGTGTGACGAACTAGAAGGCTGAGATATATCGCCACGGGTTAGGGTGTCTTTCACAAAAGTTGGGAAAGTATGCCTCATATTTAGTCAAGGAGTTCTCTATATCCTACTATGCTACTATACGTAGGGACCTTCTCAAAAACAAGAAGGCAATTGAGCATCCATAGTTGCATGAGGTTTTTGTTCTGGGTGAGACTGTAGACATATTATAAGAGAATATCAGAAGGATCCAGTTTGGGCCAAACTACAGAGCACCCCATTCCACTACTGAATATGATAGTCGAATTGCAAAGATGAGGAAGGCAGTGAATGACAGGGATATTGGGTTGAAAACAGTGCTCCTAAGGTGGATAGTAGGTCAGATTTGCGAGGCAAGTTCTGAGCCTACGTGGGTCACTAACCATACCGATCCTATTGTGAAGTCTCACCTCTCTTTTCGGGAAAAATTTTGATTGTTCATTTTCCATTAGCGAATCAGACCCATATTTATGGATATGTGATCACATTAGTGAGAGGTATGCTATTAGCTAGTATTATGGTTGGCTATGAGACTGACTAGGCTCGTATTGTGGCAGAGCATATTCACGAGTCAGCAATCCTCACCAAGACTTTATTGCCTTTTCCCATCTTGATACATAGATTATGCAATGCAGCCGGGGTATATGTTTCTCTCCATTTGGACCCATATTTAGAGGCCCTATGCACCATGGATCTCAACCTGATCAAGGCTGATGAAAACCCAGTGGCCCTAGAGTGAGCAGCTTCTCCTCCCATCCCAGAGTTGTTCCCCATTGAGCCCCAAACTCAGGAGCCTACTCTAGCCACCACTAGACTACTCCAGCTACTATAGAGCCTTCTCTAGCTGTTGAAATTGAGATGATGCCAACATCTAGTACACCTATATCAATACCTTCTATACATACATTGATTCTCTTATATCTACTATTGTTTTTCAGGCATTGGTGCGCAGGGTTGCCAAAGTAGAGTTCAAGTTGCAGATTTTAGTGAGCCAGATAAGACCATGGGTTCATTAGATAGTCCAGGACTCAGAGGAGAGGGCCAAGGCATCATGAGTTGATAGATGAGAGAGTCAGAGCAGTGGATATTAGAGTAGATGGCTTCAAGGATTGGGTCCAAAAGAGGCTCGCAGATGCCAGGCCTACTGGCATGAGTGTTGTGATGGAGAAGTTGGCCAAGTTTAAGGCCGACTTGTTGAAAACGTTAGCGGCACCAATACCAGTCTCGGAGGTGGCACCAATACCAGTCTCGGAGGTGGCACCAATACCAGTCTCGGATGTGGCACCAACTGGTGATGATATATTTGGCTGATTTAAGGACTGCACATATGCCCATGGGAAGAGGCCCCTCGAGATTGAAGACCCAGTGGTGAGCTAGATGAGGCCCAGACCTGATGATGAGGCAGCAACACTGGAGGAGGAGTTGATACCAGATGAGGTGCTACAGGAGTCCCTAGCTCTAGCAGCTATATAGAGAGATCGGGGGTAGCGGATAACATAGGGAGAGAGTAGTTCACATGCAGCTGCAAGCCAGACTACAGAGGAGGAGAACATGGCTCAGGACCCCCAGGACCAGAAGATGCCGATGCTTGAGCACCAAGTTTTTAGTATTTTGACCCCATCCCTTACTTGCTTTTTATGGAGAATTTGTTCATTTAGTTAAACAATATCTTCTTTATATTGTTGTGCTAGATACATTCAAATGTTTTGTTTTAAATGTACTTTTTAATTATGTTTGAATGTTTGGTTTTGAAATGTTGCTTTTTAGTATGTGTGTGTGTGTGTGTGTGTGTGTGTGTGTGTGTGTGTGTATGTGTGTTTTGGATATTTGTTTTTAATATGTCATTTTACTTTGAGGACAAAGTAGTCTATTTTTGTGGGGTGTGGGAAGTTATGGATTAGGATGAAGTTTAAGTAACCTCAAGTCCATAACTTTCCCTATCTTTTGGTCCGATAGATTTCTTGCCATGCTTCATTTTCCTTATGGATGTTTTAATTTCTGTTAAACCAGCATGTTTAGGTACTGTAGATAATCTGTAAATATATAATGGTTATGATCTTTTGTCAT
>JAOTQR010043610.1:0-15132 GCA_025774065.1 Solanum ossicruentum | reverse complement strand
AATGGTCTAGGCCAATTCCTACTCACCCCAGTTTTCATAGGATCCACTTTAATGCCATCCCCTGACACCACATGACCCAAAAATGCATCCTCCCCTAACCAAAACTCACACTTGTCATATTAAGCATACAATTTACCCTCTCTCAATCTTTACAACACAACACTCAAATTGCCCATATGCTCTTCCCTACTATGAGAATAGATAAAAATATCATCGATGAAGACCACAATAAAGGAATCAAGGTAGGGTTTGAATACCCCATTCATTCAGTCCATGAAGATGGTCGGTGGATTTGTTAACCCAAATGACATTACCACAAATTCATAATGCCCATATCTAGTCCAAAAGGCCGTCTTGGAAATTTCACACTCCCTCACCTTCACTTGATGGTATCCAGACCGAAAATCAGTCTTAGAGAAAAATCTAGTCCCTTGCAATTGGTCAAACAAGTAATCAATCCTTTGAATAGGATATCTGTTCTTTATAGTGATCTTATTGAGTTGTCAGTAGTCAATGCACATCCTAAGTGAACCATCTTTCTTCTTTACAAACAACACCTGTGTACTCTAAGGGGATTGGCTAGGTCTAATAAATGCCTTTACCAACAAATCTTTTAATTTCTCCTTTAACTCCTTCAACTCTACCGATGCCTTAAGGTAAGGGGGAATGGCGATAGGTTGAGTGTCGGGAAGGAGATTTATGCAAAATGTATCTCCCTTTCAGGAGGGACACCGAGAAGGTCATTTGGGAAGACATAAAGAAACTCATTCACAATCGGGACCGACTCAATGGAAGGGATTTTGGACTCCACATCTTTGACTCTCACAAAATGGTACAAACACGCCTTGGAAATCAACCTATAGGCTTTAATGCATGAGATGAACCTACCCCTTAATACCACATCATGTCTTTCCCACTTAACGATGGGTTCATTTGGAAATTGAAACTTGACACTACGGGTTCTATAATAAATAGAAGCATAGTATACATGCAACCTATCCATCCAAAGAATAACATCAAAATTAACATATCTAATTCAACAAGACTACAAGGTAGGATCTTATGCAATATGCAAACTAGACAATTTCTATAAACCCTCCTAGCCACAGTAGATGCAGCAATAGGAGTAGACACCTCATATGACTCATGCAACAACTCCGACTCAACTTGAAACTTTTTAGCAACAAACATAGTAACAAAGAAAAGGGTGGCACTCGGATCAATCAAAGCATATACATCAAGATCAAAGATTTTCAACATACCGGTAACAACATCGGGGATCTCTCTAACCCCTTGTCTCCCAAGTAGAGCATAAAAATGATTGTGCCTTGGGCACCACCTTGAGGACCACTTCTACGCAATGGTATTGCATTTTCACCACGAACCTTGCCACGGTTTCTTGGACAATCAATCCTCTTGTGACTAAGATTCCCACATTCAAAACATGCATTGGAACCCTTCAAACATGGGCCCTTATGACTCTCTCCACATCTAGGACACACATCATTAGGAGCTACACTGACAATACCTTGAGGCCTAGAGATATCGTTGGCCAACCCCCTATTAGTTGCATGAGGAGGCCTTTGGCCTTGAAATCTAGCACTCCTTTGAAACATGCCCTCAAAGTGGGATCTCTTGGCCTCATGGACCCTCTTCTTTCTTAACCTTTCTTCTTCCATTTGCTCGGCATATGTCATCAACCGATACAAGTCCATATCACTAATAAGCATTGTGGACCGATATTCTTCACTTACCAAATTGGAGATCCCCATAACAAACTTATTCATCCTTGACCTAGAATCAACCACCAAGTGTGGAGCATACTTAGAGAGTTGATTAAATGTGAGGGCATACTCCATCACACTCATACCACTTTGCTTTAATTTCATAAACTCAACCAACTTTGCTTTCCTAAGCTCAAGAGGGAAGAATCGATTTAGGAAGGCTAATTTGAATTCCTCCCATAGCACCACATAGTTATTACCTTTCTCAACTTTCCATTGATCAAATCAAATTTGGGCCATCCCCTTGAGTTGGTAAACCGGCCACTCCGTTTTCTCTTTTGGCCCAACACCCATGATAGACAAAATTTTGTAGATTAACTCTTGTGGATCTTCATCCACCTTCGACCCATAGAAAAACGGAGGATTCATCCTCATAAAGTCCCTTCCCCTAGCTCCCGAGGTAGTAACGTGAGGGACTAAGGCCCCTTGTTGGACTTGGTTGGCCACCACTTGGTCAAGCATAAGAAAAGCATCCCGTAGCTCACCATTAGTAGGTTTCTCCTTTGGAGTTTAGGTCCATCTTCCTCTAGTATTCGACATGATCTAGCATAACAAAGAACAATCATTAAGGGGAATACTTATCACAACTCTATAGCAAGACTTAGGACATAAAGAAGGGAAATATTTCCTAAAATGTCTCATAACCTCCTATTCATAGTCGTAGCGCTCTTCACAACCATGAATAGGACTCTAAGTGACGCGGTGTGTTGGAATTCGAGGATCTATCAACCTAGTGCTCTGATAACAAGTTTGTCATGACCCAAGCCTAGGGCCTAGATGTGACACGACGAATGGGAAACCCAAAGGAACCCAAACAAGCCTCTTATCATACCATCACACATCCTTGACCGAGGAAGCATAATAAGGCATGCATGATAAAAGTAAGGGAAATGGAACTAAGGAAAAATTTTCATAAGCATCAGAGTCATAAGTCAAGAGTCAAGCTCATACATAATACATACCTTGTCAAACAAACACCTCTAAATACAAAGAAAGAGCGGGGGCCAAGACAAAGTAAACCTGTTCACCCTCATAGTAATGTAAAACATAAGATAGTGTATCAATACATAGATTATAAGAAAAAAATAAACCAAAGTCCCCGAAACAGAGGACTCAACAATAAGCTCGGAATAACACCATCTAGCCACGTGGAGGAGGAGGATGATCAACTTGGGCACCGGGTCCTACTTGGAGATATCATGTAGGCAAGAGTATGTATTAGTATGTTTGAATGTACTAAATATATTGGATGCAACGCAATAATGGATAAGCATCATAGTCCAAAATGCATAACAATAGGCAATAGGCATAACATAGCAATATGACATGTATAATCTATGCATAAGTAAAAATGCTTAAGTAAATTATGCTCATATAGGATATCATATGTGAAGAAGAGACCAAGCTAGTTCCCAAGCTACAAACCCCTCGGTAGGTTAGTAGGTACAAACCCCCATCTCGGTTGGTGATGATACCACCCCATCACTCCAATGGATGCGTACAAACCCCCATCTGGTTAGTGAGTACAAACCCTCATCTTATTTGGTGATGATACCACTCTATCACCTCGGTGGATGAGTATAAATCCCCATCTGGTTACCCAACTCTTTTCCCCCGGGTCGAGCATGGTCTAATCCAACACTTTATACAAGATTCTTCATATGCTCTAATGCAATACCTTATGTGATAATAAACATATACATAAGCTCATTTCATCATCATAACATCATTCATTTCATATCTCATAGTTTGGGCCTTCAATTTCTCAAGAAACGATAACCACACATTTTATCAAACACCTTGGGGGTGTGTAATAGGGGTAAAAAAGAATACAATTTACAGATGAAATCATGCATGACAATTTGTGTTAAAACCACTAGTCAGTATTTTGCAACACCCCCAAGATATTCATATCAAAACCCCTCATTAAATCCAATATTAGAAATAGGATTTGAAGCTCAAAACATGCTTAAACAACCATAGTTTCATGAACTAAAATAATTGTGCAGTAAATTTTTCAATATTCAAGACCCACATGTAAAATCTACTTTAAATAATGAAATATTAAGTAAAAGATGGTTTAAGAACCATGGGTGAAAGGACTAATGGTTCAACACCACATACCTTAGCTTTGGAGAGGTTCTTGGTGAAGGTTGACAATGGAGACTTGAAGCTTGAAGAGAATCCTTAAATTCGGATAAGGGTTTTGAGTCTTGGAATATAGAGTGAAAATATGGCTAAGTGTTTTTGGGGAGTATTGGGAAATGTTTGGAATGATATAAGGCTGAAATTTGACTAAGTATGGATAAAAACACATTTGGGAAACTTGGGTCCAACACATAGAATATTTTGGAGCTCACTTAAAAATCACTGCCAGGAAATTACACATCTCCATATCATGGAGAGGATGCGGAGATGATTTTATACTGTGGTGCGCCTAAGGCACGTAGCGGAGGCATCACAGAAAGCTCTCTGGAAATCGATTCTTAAAAATTTATAATTGCTATTCTTTCGCTCTCAAATAGAGGTTAGGCCCTTTTTCATCTAATTTTTGACCCCCTGATCACAAATATGAAATCGGATATAACGAAAAGTTTTTAGATATAAGGAAATCAAAATTTCTGGGCATTCCGAGGCATATTTTTGGGTACTTTTTGGGGTCATTTCAGTTATGATGTCCTTGAAGCAGAGAAATTGTGATCTATACCATTAGTTGAATAGAACTCTAGAAATTTTACATTTTCAAATTCTTTTCTATGGTCAGATCTTATAAAATTAAGGATCACCAATTTATTTTCCATTTTCTTGATAAAAATAGAAAAGACATCTAAAGACTCTTCTTTACAAGAAAAAAGGAGTGTCCAGGTAAACCTTGAGTGATCATCGACAATGAAAAATTTATAATTTTTACCTCCCCTGCATTTTACCATAACGGGTCTATACAAATCGATGTGAATTAGTTCTTTAAGAAACCCTCTAACCATGTCCTTTGATGCCAGATTATTTAATTGCTTCAGAATTGCATGTCCAAGTCTTTTGTGCCAGAGTAAAAGATCCTTAGCAATGGCTTTCAAGAACTTCAAATAATTATCTGGAATTCCATGATGTCATTCTTGAACACTTTTTTTTATGCCTTTTGGCAATAAGAACTGTCTCTTTTGTGTCCAATGTTTTGACCCTGCAAACTAAATAAGTGAAAGTTACCTTGTTACCTTTATTGCACAATTGGGATACACTTAACAAGTTGTGTTTCAATCCATCCACATGGTAGACCTCTTCCAAGGTCCTTGATTTATTTCTTCCAGTCTTTCGAACTCCAACAACAGTACCCTTTTTTCAATCTCTGAAGGAAACTTTTCCCCCTTTCAGGTGCAAGTGAAAGGAACTTGAGTTTGTCTTCAGTCATATGCCTTGACCATGCACGATCCATGTACCAATTAAGTGCTTCTTTTCACTCAGCCTGTAAAACAAATCAAGGGTTAGTTTTAGGAATCCAGTCTAGCTTGGGTCCTTTCTAGTTGTAAAAAAGATGAATGAGATCTCTTCTTGCCCAAACTGTTAATATGTTCCTTCAACTATTTCTTTAATTATTTTTAGGCTACTTTATGTACAAATGACTAGTGTTTCAGTTCCTCAGATTATTTGCAATTAGACATTCAGTAGTAGGATGCCCAAATTTCCACAGAGGTAGCACAAGTCAGTAGTGGTGACATTCTTGTAATAGTATCCTATTCCAGCTTTCTCATTGTGACTCCAGTTTCCTAGATAGTTCACTATTCTTGATGACTGAGTTCACCTATTTGCCCTTTCTATATCCAATTTTTAGGTGGAAATTTCCTGAGTCAGTTTCCTAACCTTCTCTTTCTAACAAAAGAACTCGATTTTACATTCTTTTAATTCAGTTTCAACTTTTTCTTGTTCATCACTCATTTTACACTTACCCTTTTCAACCATTGTTAACTTTAGTATCTCAGAATTTAAGTTTAACACAAGTGTGTCAAGATTTTCAACCTGTTTCTTCAACTTATGATTCTCTTCATTAGCTTCTTTCAGACAATTTTTGACCTCAAGACATTCAAACTTTTGATCTAAAAAATCATTGATCAACTGGTCTTTTTCATTAGCTATCTCTTGAAAATCGTCAATCAACCCATTCATTAGCAAGATTAGGTTTCTTTTTGAAAAAAATGTAAGTTCTCTTTTATTTCAAGAATACTTACCTTAGGCTTATCATCATCCTCAAGATCTAAATCCTTAGGAATCATGAAGGCAGTTTCTTCTACATCTTCAGTATCTGACTCCTCAATTACAGATCCCCAAGCAACCATTATAACATACTCCTCTTTCTCCTTTTGATTACAAACTTTTTTTTTTCATTTCTTTCTCAATTCTTTCCTTTTTCCACTTAATTTCCCATTGTCGACACTATTTGATATGATGATCCATTTTTCCACATTTATAGCACCCTAATGAATTCTTTTCATCAAACCTGTTTCTCGCTTGCCTCTTCCTTTGTCTTTCCTGAGAAACTTCTTGCAATTCTTATCTAGGAATGCTATCCGATCCTCATCTAAATCTGATCCTTCATCATCAGAAAGAAGCCTTTAGTGCTAATGATTTCTCAGTCGCTACCATTTCCTTCTTTTGATTTTCCATGTTCATTTCATATGTTCTGAGGTTTCCAACCAGTTCATTTAAAGACATAGTTTCAATATCCTTAGTTTTTCTGATAGCAATAACCTTCACATCCCACTTGGCTTTGGGTAAAATTCTCAGAACTTTTTCAACTCGTTCCTCAGTAGTGAGTATCTTTCACAAAGATGCCAGTTTATTGATGAGAAGTGTGAGCCTTGCCATCATGTCCTACAGGGATTCATTTTCCTTCTTCTTGAAGGTTTCATACTTAGTAAACAGCATGCAACCCTGAACTTCCTAACCTGAACATTTCCTTCATGTGCAATTGTCAATGCATCCCAAATTTGTTTAGCAATAGTGAAATTTGATATCCTGTCATATTCATCAAGTCCCAGCTTACAGAACAAAATGTTTTTGGCCTTAGCATTTTCCCTCATTGCCACAAGGTCGTCAGTAGTGAACTCCATTCTTTCTTTAGGGACTTGTTGACCTTCTACAGTTTCATGGAATGGTAGGTCTAATAATGATCCTGTCCCAAAGTTCATAATCCTCCCTTTCGATGAAATCTTCAATTCTAGCCTTCCACCAACCAAAGTGAGCTCCATCGAAGAGTTGTGGCCTTACAGATGGTTGTCGTTCTACATCTCCAAGAGGTGGTTCAGTATTCATTATGGTCATTCTTTGGTACTATCCTTTATTAAGAACACCTACTCGAACACCACTTGTTAGATTTGCACAACCTATGGATTTCCCTAATCAAATAATCAAGTTTGCAGACGTGTTTCCAGAAAGTAAAAATAGAAGAGAACACAGTCTTTTTACATGGAAACACCCTACTTACAAAAGGTGAAAAACCATGACCTATACCCTTACAAGAATTTTCCCCAACTTCACTATATCAACGAGCCTCAACAAAAGATTACAAGATCCTAGTAATCTATGGCACAACAAACTTCAAATAAAATCTAACTACCTCCTAAGGCTTATTTTCCGCAAGTCTTCGAGTTGCCCTCAACTTCAAGACTATACCTAATCTCAGTTTGTAGATTACTTAGCTATGTTAAACAATACGACTCACAAGAATGAATTAAAAAAGTTCCTACACTTAGACTTAAACAATGAAACAGATCACCTAATGATTCTCAAGACTCTACATTTTGACAGACACTGGTTTTGCTTTTTGTCTTGATAGTTTACTTTGAATATTTTTGCTCTTTTTAATCACGTTGATGAAGCAGTCTTCTCCAAATCAAACTCCTTAGTTCCTGCGTCAAGCTTCATTCAAGTTCTTTTTCATTGGAACTCCTTCTTCGCACCAACTCCTTTCATAACCTGTAATTTCAGAATTGACTCTCTATTTTAATGTTACAACCTCCAAGTGTTTTATCCATTATGCATCTTCTGACATCTTATCGTTTCCTCTCTGAGATAATGCACTAAGGGACCAGACTAATTAATATGTTTCACAGTTTTTTGTTCATCATCATAACTCCATCTGACTCAACACAAAAGATTGTCGAGGTCTTTCTGAAGGAGTTGATTTGACTTCATGGTTCTCCTGTTACTATTATGTCTAATTGTGACCCATTGTTTCTCTTAGAATTTTGGAACGAACTTCATTATCTCTAGGGTACATAACTTTCCATGAATTGGGCCTATCACCTCCAATCTGATGGTCAGACTAAGCGCTAAACAAATGTTTATAGATGTATCTCCGCTGTTTTGAGACAAAAATGCCCGCTAATTGGTTTACTCTGTTACCACAGGATGGATTTGGGCATAATACTGCATGCCAACACAACTCTAAGGTTACACCTTTTCAGATAGTTTATGACCACTCTCCACCTACTAAGATGAGGTGTCATAATGATGGGACTTCTAACTCTATCATTACTTTCTCTTTATATCAATGTGATGACCCTACCATTGGTGATTGGGTATATATGCAACCATGACCCTACTGTCAGTGATCTTTGCGCTTGTAGTGTCACTAAAAGCTTAGTTGATGATGTTTTGGCCCATTGACCAAAATCTATCTTTTATTTTACGTCACCATTCTTCGTAAATGTCTAGGCTCTCCTTCTCATCAGATTACTACTATTGAGATTTTGGATCAGTCATCTTCTTTTGTTCTTCTCCTTGAAGATATCATCCAGACCAGGACTATTTTGAGGGGTGTTCACCAAGTTCATCAATGCCTTATCAAGTGGACGGGTCTTCTATCAACAGGTGCTTCTGGGGAGGATTCTCATATATTGCTGCAATGATTTCCAAATCAGAACCATGGGGACAAGGTTCATCTCCATGGGGGTGGCGACAATATAACAAACCTAGAGCATAAGTCAGAGGTGGGTAGGTGCAGCACCAGGAATAAGAAATAGCCTATGCACCTGGACCAATATGTAGTCCCAAATTATAATGCGAAGCTTATTACCCTTTGTATTCAAACAACAAAAGCAGTAAAGAAAGAAAATAGTTTAAACAACATATAGTCCAATCTGAGTCCAAAGAATGCACTGTGTTTCCTTAAAGAATTTAATCCCCTCACTGTACCCGATGTTATGGATCATTTCCTCCTATGATAAAACAGATTAACAACTATAGAATAGTGGAACTCCAAATTCTTTTAGTTTTTAGCGAACTAAAGAACCAACAATGACTTTCATACAGACTCAAATTTTATTTGTAAGAAAATTTGTGCAGAAGAAAAAGAATTTTTTGATGATTGAAAAAATGTAGAAGGATCTCTATTTATAGGGAACAATAGATAACAAATCCATATATTCAAAACAGTCTCATATGTTAAGAACATACAAATTAATTAATTAATAAAAAATATATCAGAAAAGGAAAATTTTGAGATTGGTTAAATAAATTTTGTCCAAAAAATTTATTAATCAATCAAATTATTTATCCAAGCCGAAGTCGAGTCAAGCGAGCCGACGATGACACGAGGGGTCCCCTTTACTTGACTCTTTATGAGCTAGAGTGTGTGTTTCCTAATATAAGGACAATAGTTTTCCTCTATTTTATAGATGAGGCAGAAATGACTCTTTATTTCCTTTTACTTGATTACCCCCACATTTTTCTTATTCTTTCAACTTTCTTTCATTTCCCAATTCACACTTGTTACTTAAACTTAACAATCCCCCACATGAATGGGGAATGACCCTTGTTTAGAAAATATGCATGAAAAACATGTGTGATTGATAAGTAAGGATTAATTACATCTAGATAAGTAGGTTTCCCTTTAAACTTACCATAGTGAACATATATTGGATATACTCGGTCAATAGGCAGATATGATATCGTTGAACCACTGATCTTTGTTGTACACCTAGACAACATAAGTCACATAGCTAATGCTTTAACTAGTTTTGGTTCTCATTGGTTTGTTTCTTTTAGCCATGAACACTTCTTGGTTCATAAGTGTATAGAGAACTGGCCTTACCCGATTCTCTTTGAAGCGTCTTACACTTCACACTTATATTGGTGATTTCTAAATGTGTAATCCTATAGATAACCTATTTAATATACCCTATATCAAACTTAGAAACCATAAAAAGATCATATTACCTTATCTTTGTTACTGAACATTGTCTCATCACGAGAATGGACTTAATCACAATTTTTGACAATGTTGAACAGTCATCAATGACTTTTTTTGATCTCTTTGAACCTAGAACCTGGGATCTCTAGTCTTCTAGGTAGATTTACAACAACGATGATTTGTCCTCGGCCAATTCCCATTCTCTTTGATGATCTCTCAACTCCCTCTCTAGTTAGGCCTTTTGCAAGTGGATCTGACACATTATCTATAGACTTTACATAGTTAATTGTGATAATTCCTCTAGAGAGTAGTTGTTGACACACCCCGATCTTACGCCCTAAACGTGATCGACGAATGGGGAACCTGAAGGAACCCTAAACATGCCTCATAGCATATCATTACACATCATTAGTCGCGAAAGTAATTAAAATGACAATAACTGATAAGCATAAACAAGGGGAATGAGGACTAAGGGTAAATTTCCATATCATAAGCACAAAGAAAAGAGAGAGTCAAGGCTCATAGCATAGACACATAACATGTCAAACAACACCTTTAAACCTTAGATACTTAGTGGGAGCTAAGAAAAGCAACCGAGCTCAAACTCATAACAATGACAATAGGTAATCCAAACATACAATACATAGTCTAAACATGAGCATGAGAGAAGATAGATATTGTCCCCAGACTTGAGGACTCATCATAAACTATCTTGAACAATCCGTCTAGCCACGAGGAGAATCAATAGGAGTTCCGATGAATATCATGTAGGAATAGAGTATGCGTTAGTACGTTTGCATGCACTAAGTATGTAGGATGCAATGCAACAAGAGATAGGATTCAAAGGAAAAATGTGTAATCATAAGCAATAGATAGCATATAACAATATGACATGTATGAATGATGCTTGAAGAAAAATCATGCTTATATAGAACATAATACGAGTATAAGGAGTGGCAATTATAGTGCATGCCAAGGCCTACCAACCCCTTGGATAGGCGCATGAGGTACAAACCCCTTCATGAGGTTGATGGAGTACAAACACCCAATAAGTTTGTTGGGTACAAACCCCCCAACAAGGTTGATGGGTACAAACCCCCAACAAGGTGATGGGTACAAACCCCTAACAAGGTTGATGGGTATAAACTCCCAACAAGGTTACCCGAGCCTACCCACCCCAGAGTTAGGCAATCGAGGAACCCCTCAATAGGTTACTCGGGCCTACAACCCCCCGAGCTAGGCTTGGTCATCCCTTACACTATAGAGATAGTATAATATACATATACACTCCTTTCATTATCATGTACATACACTCCTTCTCATCATCATTGTTTCATCATCATTACATCATCATTCGTTCATTATTCCATCATCATATAGTCATTCAACCCATAAGACATGCATAGGACCTTCAATTCCTCAAGATACCATAACAGGACATTTTATCAAACACTTGGTAGGTCTGTAATGCTACTATAAAACCATGCATTTCAAGAGTGAAATCATGCAAGAAAACTTGAAGTAAAAAAGCCCACCAATACTTGGTAATACCATCTTGTAAAATATATGGAAACCCCTCATCAAATCCCAAGAGAGATCGTGGTTTTTCAAGCTTAAAACATGCATAATCATAATAGCTAAATCATCTCATGGTATAGACTTAAAAATGAGCAATCATACATTTTCAACCAAAATTTCATAAAATCCCAATATAGTGTATGGTCTTAATCTCTAATGAATAATACCCATAAGCAACACAACTTGGAAACATGTAATCTTCATAGAAATGAAAGATTGGGCTTCATGGGTGAAATGTACCCATGAATGAAATCCATATACCTTAGACCTTGAATTTCTAGAAATTACGTTGTAAAAGACTTGAAGTTTCAAAGTGGGTTTTGTAATCCAAAGCTTGCTCTTGAGTTTTCTTAAATTTGTATTGGGGTTTTGATGGAGGCTCTTAAGAGAATTTGAGAGTGTTTCCCAATTGGGAGGAGTGAATTTGATCTTTAGGAATAGGGTTACGTCTTTATGAGGTGTTAATATAGCATAGGAATTCCCAAAATACCAATAGAAAGGGAAAAATTTATGGAATGCCATTAAAGAGGCGGAATTTTGCAAAAGCCCTATATATACCTATGCACATACAAGTTTTATGAAAATGGGCATAACCTCTTCATTTGAACTCTAAATAAGGAGAAACCAAGTGAGTTGGAAAGATAATTAGAAGAGCTTTGATTTCGTAGGTCATAGGCCACCCTGTTCTTTGTGTGCTAAGAGGCATTCCCCTTTAAGGTTGACCCTCCTACCGGTACTTGTGCAAAACTTCACCAATGGAAATTACATTGTACTTGGCTTGATGCAGCGGACCCATGATGGTATTAGATGATATAAATATGCTTGACTTAGATTTGAATGAGAGCTTGAAGTTTGAATGAGTTTCTTGAGATCGAGAAGTGATTTTGGGGCACTTGTATTGGGTGAAATATTTGTCTAAGTGTTTGAATAAGTATTCGAGATTGTCTTGTGTGATATGAGGGTGAAACAAGGCTAAATGTTGGTATTTTCATGCATGGGAGCACTTAAGCCCAAGACCCAAAAATCTTGGACCAAACAAGAATAATAACACACAAAATGGAGTGAGGCACACACTTGGCGCGTCGTGCCTTAGGTGTGAAGACCTCACTGGAAAGTGAATTTTGGGAAAATGAAATTGCAATTTGTTCTCTCTAAAATCAGGTGAAGACCTATTCGCCACACCATTTGACCCCCTGAACAAGAATATGAAGTAGAATTTTTGATATCTCACATGGATTTTGAGATATGTGAAAATTACGGTTCCGGGCACTTCCGAGGAACGTTTTCGGGGACTTTTTGGGGTCATTACAATATCTTCCTTTTAGAAACATTCGAACCTAAATGTCAAAGAAATTTACAAGAGAAGAGTAATCATAAAAAGATCAACCCCATCAAGAATGTAATGACACACTTAAAACACCATTTCAAAATCTCGACATACGTGTTAAAATCACATTGATCTTTCTCAATATAATCATGAATGCATGCATGACATAGGGGCTGAAACATAACACTTGGAATTCATGAAAGGAATTGACATGTTATCATAAGCTTGAATAGAATGAAAGAGGTACGAATATTTCTCCTCCATGCCCATTCCGCCTCCCCGAGAGAAACTGTTGACTTGATGATTCTCACAATGGGCCTTGACAAACACTATGCCCTCACAAATCAACCTTTACTCATATCCACCCGACTTCTCCACCATACCTCCTCACAAGTAGACTCATCTTCCACAACGTCCACAACATCAAGAGTCCTATAACACATGAATCACCAACACACCTCCTCAATCCTAGAAACATGAAGAACTAGAAGAACCATATCCATATCAAAAGGCACTTACTATTCATATACAACCTCACTAACCTTCCTCAACACCCTACGAAGACTCACAAACCATGAATTCAATTCTCTCTTTACTAGGGTAAACCACACCTTTGTTGAGTGAAAACTTCAATTAGCTCCAATTACTAACTTTGAATTCAAGCTCTCTTCTTCTCACTTCGACATAGGACTTTTGACGCCTTTGGGATGTCTCCAACCTTCCCCTAATGAACCTTACCTTCTCCATAGCATCTATAACCAGAACCGGAACCAACAAGGCCATTTCTCTTACTTTAAACCACTCAACCGGTGATTTACAATGCCTATCATAGTGAGCCTCAAAAGGAGCCTTACCGATGCTAGAATTAGCTATTGTTATAGGATAACTCAATCAATGGCGGATGATCACTCCAAAATACAAGCCTTAAGCACTCAAGTGTTTGGATAGTTCTTTCGGCTTGGCATACTACGTCTAACTCTTGTACCAAGGCTCCATTGAAAAGTACTGCAAAAGAGAAGTGAATTGAGTACCACAATATGATATAATCGGCAATGGCACCCCGTGCAATCACCAATTCATGAATGTACAATTTAGCATACTATTCGACGCCATAAGTAGTCTTAACCAATAAAAAGTGCGCCAATTTATCATCCTATCAATTGCAACCCACATGGAATCAAAACCCCTTCGAGTCTTGTGCAACACAACAAAAAAAATTAACATTAATCACCTTCGACTTCCAACTAGGAATCTCCATGTCTTGTGTTAGGCCACCCACCCTATGATGTTCGGCTTTAACTTGTTGATAACTATGACAACAAGAACCAAATTTGGCAATGTCCCTCTTCATGCCTCCCCACCAATACACATTTCTCAAATCTATATACATTTGGTAGAACTAGGGTGAATAGACTAAGAAGGACTATGGGCCGCATCAAGGATTTCTCTCTCAAACCATCAACACAAGGATCACACAAACTATCTTGGTACCCTAGGGGTACCATCTCCCCCTTGGGAGAAAACCTCCAACTTACCATCCCTTATCAATGCCTTCAATCCTAACAACACGAGGTCAAGATCTTGCTTAGCTTTTACCTCATCAACCAACGAAGATTTAGAACTATCAAAACAATAATACCACTATTGTTGACCTCTTCCAACCTAACCCCCAATCTAGCCAACTGATGCACCTCCCTAGCCACCCCTTTATCACCACTATTGACATGTTATAGGCTACCCATACACACCCTACTCAAGGCATCCACCACAACACTAGCCTTACCAGGATGATAATTCACACTCACATTATAATTCTTAAGTTCTAACCACCTTCTCGTCTCAAGCTAAGATCCTTCGGGGAACGCATATTGGAGACTCTAGTGAATGGTAAACACATCAATATGCTACCTATATAACCAATAACAACAAACTTCAAAGAAAACCATTGCGACCAACTCAAGGTTATAGGTGGGATAATCCTTTTCATGTTTCTCAAATTATCTAAAAGCGTAGGCTCCCACCTAACCATCTTGCATCAATACACAACCCAACCAATCCATGAGATATCACAACACAAATAAACCCTTCCACCTTTTTCCGGTAAAGACAAGATAGGAGAAGACACAAACTTATCTCTCATGATTTGGAAACTCTTTTCACAGTCAACGGTCATACAAACTTAGCCTTCATTTGGGTCAACTTAGTCATGGGAGAAGCAATATAAGAGAACTCATTCACAAACCTCCGATAGTAACCCA
>JAOTQR010043589.1:0-15135 GCA_025774065.1 Solanum ossicruentum | reverse complement strand
GAACTTCTAGGCTTACCTCCAGAACGAGAAGTAGATTTTGGTATTGACTTACTTCTAGGCACTCAACCTATTTCCATCCCTACATATAAAATGGCTCTAGTAGAAGTACGTGAATTAAAAGAGTAGTTAAAAGACTTATTGGAGAAGGGTTTTATAAGACCTAGTAAGTCCCCTTGGGGTGAACCAGTGGTATTTTTATGCAAAAAGGGTGGCACCTTGAGAATGTGTATCGAATATCAACAGTTGAATAGGGTGAAAATTAAGAACAAATACCTCGTCTCTAGGATTCATGAGTTATTTAATCAGTTACAGGGTGCCAAATGCTTTTGAAAAATTGATTTGAGATTAGGTTATCACCAAGTGAGGGTGTAGGAGAATGATATACCCAAGATAGTTTTCAGAACATACTATGGTCACTTTTAATTTCTTGTTTTGTCATTTGGGCTAACGAATGCACCAACAATTTTTATGGATCTAATGAATAGGGTATTCAAGACATTCTTGGATGCGTTCATTATAGTATTTATAGATGATATTTTGGTATATTCAAGATCAGAAGAGGACCATGAAAATCACTTACGACAAGTGTTATAGCTTCTTCGTGATTGACAGTTGTATGCCAAATTTTCTAAATGTAAATTTGGCTAAAATTTGTGGCATTCTTGGGTCCTATTGTATCTGATGAGGGAATAAGGGTTGATTCACAAAAGATACAGGTTGTGAAAGATTGTCCAAGGACAATGACACCCAAGGAAGTTCGGAGCTTCCTAGGTTTGGCAGGTTATTACAGAAGGTTCGTTGAAGGTATTTTTTCTATTTCTGTACCTCTAACAAAGTTGACACATAAGGCAACCAAGTTCCAATGGAATGATGCATGTGAAAAGATCTTCCAGTTTCTGAAAAATAAGCTAACTTCTGCACCTGTGCTAGTACTTCCAGAAGGCACCAAGGGGTATGCAGTGTATTGTGATGCTTCAGGAATTGGCATAGGGTGTGTACTGACACAACATGGTAGGGTAATTTCTTATGCATCTAGACAACTATGACCACATGAGAAAACTATACAACACATGATCTTGAGCTAGCAGTTATTGTATTTGCTCTGAAAATATGGCGCCATTATTTATATGGGGTTCACGTTGATATATATACTGATCATAAGATAGCGAAGATGGCTAGAGCTAATAAAGGTTTATGACGTTGATATACTTTACCACCCAGGGAAGGAAAATGTGGTAGCCGATGCTATGAGTCATAAGGCAATCATGAATATTGGTGATCAGTCCATGGTAAGTCATGGGGTGGCTAAGGATCTACGACAACTAAATAGTTTGGGAGTTCGCCTTCTTGAAACCCCAAAGGAAGGGTTTGTTGTGCATAATGCTGCGGAGTTTATATTGGTAATGGAGGTTAAGGAAAAATAGTTCAAGGATCCTGTTTTATGATGACTTAAAGAGAACGTGAGTCTGGGTACGATAAAAGACTTTGACCTTACACAAAATGGAGTACTTTATTGCCAAAATAGATTATGTATGCCTGATATTAATAGACTATGAAAGAGGATATTGGAAGAAGCCTATAATTCTAGATATTCCATCTATCCAGGATCAAGTAAGATGTATCATGACCTGAAGGAGATGTTTTGGTAGGGATGCATGAAAAAGGACCTTGCAGAATTTGTGGCTCAATGTCCAAATTGCCAATAAGTCAAAGTAGACCATCAAAAGCCAGGAGGTTATATGCAATGTATAGAGCTTCTAACATGGAAGTGAGATATGATTAATATGGAATTCTGTCACTTGGTTGCCTCGCTTATTTCAGAAATTTGACTCCATAAGGCTAATAGTTGATAGATTCATAAAGTCAGCACACTTCTTGCTAGTTAGGAGTGATTATACAGCTGAAGAATATGCCAAGTTATACCTCAAAGAGATAGTCAAGCTACATGGGGTCCCAATCTCAATTTTATCTGATCGAGGAGCTCAATTCACTGCGATGTTTTGGAAGTCCTTAGGAGTTTAGGGACACAAGTGAATTTGAGTACAACTTTTCACCCTCAGATAGATGGTCAAGTAGAACAAACTATTCAAACACTTGAAGATATGTTGTGTGCTTGTGCATTAGACTTTAAAGGTAGTTAGGTGGACCATTTTCCATTTATTGAATTTGCCTATATAATAGCTACCACTCAAGTATCAAGATGGCACCTTACGAAGCTTTGTATAGAAGGAAATGTAGGTCGCCGATTGGATGGTTTGAAGTGGGTGGAACTACCTTTCTTGGGCTATATCTACTACAACAAGCCATGGAAAAAGTTAGGTTAATACAATAATGGCTACAAATAGCCCAAAGTCATCATAAATCATATGCAGATGCTAGGAGGAAAGGAGTAGAATTCTCAATAGGGGATTGGGTACTATTAAAGGTATTTCCAATGAAAGGAGTTATGAGGTTTGGTAAGAAAGGAAAACTGAGCCCACGTTACATAGGGCCATATAAAATTATTAAGAAGTTTGGGAAGGTTACATATGAATTAGAGTTGCCCCAAGAGCTTTCAATGGGTCATCTAGTTTTCCATGTCTCAATGCTTCGAAAATGCATAGGTGACCCATCCCGTAGCACTCCTATTGAAGATGTGCAAGTTAAAGAAGATCTCACCTATGAAGAGGTACTTATCGCTATTCTAGATCGTGAACTTATGAAGCTAAGGAATAAAGAAATAGCTTCAGTAAAAGTACTCTGGAGAAACCAGCAAGCAGAAGAGATAACATGGTAGGCTGAAGAAGCAATGAGATCTAAGTATTCTTACATATTTGAAGCTAAGGAGGAAGTGTAACATGCAGAGTTGGGGGCTTTAATAGGAATATGTGTTTGAGTACTTGTTGTGTTGTCAAAAGTTAGTTTAAGTAAAGGTTTAAACTTGGTTACGCTATCCAATTGTGCTAGCATTCGAGGACGACGGTTCCTGGCGGGGGGGGGGAGTATGTAATACCCTACATTTACATGTACTAGTTCTATGCAAATGAAACATGGTATAGTTTGGTCAAATTAGGGCCCATTTTTAAAAGAGCTTGAATATAAGATTAGAGGGCGATATGTATGTCGAATGCTTAAGAGGGTCGAGTGTACACAAGTTTTATGCCAAATTGAGGAGATCATGTACCTAAACAAAGTGAGGGAATTGAGGTGCATGCAGAACATAGGAAGCTAGTAGGTGAGTCACCGACTTGCTTATCTTATATTTACTAGCTAGACGGAGACGAGGCCTAACGCCGAATCTGTCCGAGTCCATGTTAAGGGTGTAAATTTAGCCCACATTTTACCATTATAAATGGAAAATAATCACAGACCAAGATGAATAATAAAAAGGACCCATGTACATTGACAATCAATTGTTGATTTGGGCCCAAACTAAGTGAAGAAAATTAGGAAAATGAGCAGGCAAGGCCCATCAACTTTGAAATCCATTTTGTCCCAAGGGAAAGGGACAAGCTGCTGCATCACTACCTTGATACTATGAGGATTAAATTACACAATAAAGTCAGCCTAAGGATACTTTAAAAAGGATTACAAGTAGTACCTTTAAGTCATTCTTAACTTGAAAAAAAAAAAATCAGCTTTCACAAGCTTTCTCTCTGCACCTTCTTAATTTTGCAAAGTAGCTACAAGGAGAATTTTAGAGTTCTTGGAGATGAAGTACACCTTGAGGGTAAAGGTAAGTAAGAATAACTCTTTATTTAGTATGGTTTTCTTATGAAAAATAAGACACTAGGCTGGTTATGTTTATGCTAAAAGTTTTGGACAGCATGTATCCTAATGATTGTTGTGCACTTTTCTTGTTGAATAAGAGAATTTTGTCTTCTTGGTTCGCTGGATTATGAAGTTAATTTTATGTTTTTAACAAATTTTAGTTTTGTAGTGATATGACAGGGATGCAACACCATTGTTACAATCTGCAAAAATGAGTTGTGGTGCGATATTGTAAGTGTGCTCTTAATAGGAACTTGTGGGCTGATAATAGGAGATTGTTGTTTTACATTCTCCATATACTTTAGAACTATTTTTGAACTATTTTAGGACTATTTTTATGTGTATATGTGGTGGGGACTATTTAGTTAATGTTGGAACAAATTTGGGATTGTTGACATCGAAATGTAGCGAGACGACATAATGTTATGCTGCCTACTTGTGTGTTGTGTAGAATTATTATGTGTTATACTTGTGGACTTTTGTAAGAAGTTTATGGAACTAAAACAGGTTATACATGATATGTATATGAGAATTTGTATTAAAAAATACGATTAAAGGCGGAAAGGTTGAAAGAATACGCTCGGGTTTATAATTATACGCTTGCTGCCTGTGTGTTGTTTTTTATGAGATTAGGCTGCCAAGATGTATCTATTGGCTGTTAATGCTAGTTTTATAACCTACTATATTGTACATAAATATTTGTTGGAAGTAAAGGTTATCTCGAGGTAATAGCGAGGTCATATGGCGAGGTATGTAAGGTTACTCGATTTCGTGTTACTTGGCATGAAATCTAGATTCTTTCTTGGCACATAAAGGCACTTACCAACTGTTACACAACTATTAACTGTGTCTCCACTCTTTCACATGTTCATATGCTCCCACAAATAGTCACTTTCAAATCTGCATACATACGTGGATACCAAGTTACATGGGTTCTTGTTGCTAAATAAAGTTCATAAGTTGTCTCATCCCATATGCATTTCATTATTTATATAACGTACTCTTTTCATTGTCATATTGCCTTGTATGATTATCTACATATCATATGCTACATCTACAGTTCCACAGCTCTAATATTATGACCACAAAAAGAATCATCTTAAATGTAATTAAAAGGTAAAGTATATTACTTATTGATGGGTGGTAACTTAAAGGGTGGAAGAATCACCTAGCCAGGGTCAATCCTATCATGGGGGGTAGCCCAAAGGGTGAAAAGAAAAGACTAGCGACGGTTGATCCCAATATAGATTTACTACTGATCAGTTGTTCATTTGTATTACATGTTATGTATCGATTATACAGTAAAGGTAAACTAATAAAAGAACATAAAGTACATGATCCCACAGTATAACTAATGGTGGTCTCTTAACCTACACCAGTGCATGATTTCATTTGAGTTATTACTTCATATACAATATTTCCTTCCTTACATATTCAGCAGATTATATCGTACTGACGTCCATTACGGGGGACCTGCATTTCATGCAGTAGGTACAGGTGCTAGTAGATCTCCCTAGTAGGAGTACAGGACATCCAGCTGCTGTTAGCTCTAGATTACTTCAGAGCTTTGTGTGTGGAGCTTATATTTTTTTATTGTATAGTTGGTCGAGGAGGGTCCTGTTCTAACCCTTATCAGATACTTTTCCTTATCTAGAGCCATTGTAGACTATGTAAATTAAAGTGTGGCCATGTCTCGTACTTTTGACAATATGGCTCCAACAACCTAGTCATATGCATTTCCTTTTGGCTTGGTGTATCTTTCTACTAACTTAAAAGCATGTTGAATATGGGAACCCCTTATAATAGGTATAGAAGGTGCATAGGTACATGTTGGTTCTCACGAGCCTTATTGGCAACGGATGCCAGTCCACCTTAACAGGACTTTGGGCATGACATTATCCCAGGGGTGAAAGGAAAGCCTAGCATGGTTCGATACCGATATTGATTTACCACTAATCAACTGGTCATTTGTATTGTATGTTGTGCACATATTATTGAGTAAAGAAAGGTAAAGTAATAAAAAGGATATATAGTACATGATTCCTCAATATGACTAAAGGTGGTATCGTATCCTTACACAAGTGCATGATTTCATTTAAGTTCTTACTTCATATATAATACTTTATGCCTTGTATATTCAGTACATTATCTCGTACTAACATCCCTTATGGAGGACCTACATTTTATGTTACAGGTAGACGTGCTAGTTGATCCTCCAAATAAGAGTACACGATAACCAGCTATTTTTACAGAGTTCTAGGTTGCTTCGAGGCTTCTATGTCTAGAGCATGTATTTTTGTGTTGTATAGTTAGTCGTAAAGCAAGGCCCGTCCTGATCCTCATAGATATTTTTCCCTATTTATAGGCTTTGTAGACAATGTAAAGTAAAGTGTGGTCATGTTTCGTACTTTAGAATTGTGGCTCTAACAGTCTAGTCATATGCAATTCCTTTTGGCTTGCTATTACAGTCTACATTCTTGAAAGCATGTTGAATATAAAAATCCCTTATAATGTTCATAGAAAGTGCATGGTTACAAGTTAGTTCTCCCGAGCCTTGTCGGCAATGGGTGCCTGTCCGTCTTAATGGGACTTTGGGTATGACAAAACTGGTATTAGAAATGTGGCTCAAGATGATTCTCTGTCACAAACATCTCCAACCCTTGATGAACTAGGAAGTAGTGAAATTCTACTAGAACTACCTATAGATGCTACCATGCAGGATCTGAGAAATGCACTCTAACTATTGACTCGTATAGTTGCTGGATAAGGTCAAATATAAGAGGGCCTAGTTATAGAAGTAGGTGATGCGAATAGGGCAGCTAGCATGAGGATACATGACTTCTTTAATTTGGACCGCCCATCCTTCATCGAGTCAAATCCTAATGAAGATCCACAAGACTTTATTATTAAGATCCAACGCACATTAGATTTTATACGTTTGAGTAGTATCGAACCTATGAAGCTAGCGACATATAGATTGAATGGTGTGTCTGTCTTATAGTATGAAGCTTAGAAGCAATCTAAGAGTATAGATACACCTCTAACTACCTGGAAGGAGTTCAAAGAGGCATTACTTGGTCATTACTTGCCACTAGAGATCTGAGAAGCCCATGCAGATCAGTTCTTGAATCTCCCCCAAGGGAACATAAGCATGAGAGAATATAGCCTTCAAATTTCCTGGCCAAGTATGCTCCTAATGTAGTTGCTACTATGGCAGATAGAGTTCATCGATATGTAGATACATTGAATTCATATCTGGTTAGAGACTGTACCATTGCTTCCTTGAATAAAGACATGGATATAGTGCGGATGCAAGCTTTTGCACAAAAACTGGAGGAACAGAGGTAAAGAAGAAGGGCACAAGAGTTAGAAAGGGGTAGTCCAAGATGACCAGATCTATATGGCAGTTTACACCATCCAAAGGTAAAGAAGAAGAACACAAG
The DNA here is from genome assembly GCA_025774065.1 of Solanum ossicruentum. Classification (NCBI taxonomy): domain Eukaryota; kingdom Viridiplantae; phylum Streptophyta; class Magnoliopsida; order Solanales; family Solanaceae; genus Solanum; species Solanum ossicruentum. The sequence continues at coordinate 7,942 of JAOTQR010043589.1, read as the reverse complement.
AGTTAGAAAGGGGTAGTCCAAGATGACTAGATGTATATGGCAGTTTACACCATCCAAAGGTAAGCCTAGGCCTCGATTTTCTAATAGACCGCCTAGGCCATCATCCTCCTACACTGTAGTTAGTGCTCCACCAAAACTCCAAGGGTATAAAAGTAATCAGTTTGGTCAAAGAAATGAAGGCTAAGGTGCACGAGCAATAGGGTATTTGACAAGCCAGCAAATGCCTCCGAAGCAACCTTGCAAACAATGTGAGAGGAGTCATTTAGGTACATGTTGTGTTGGGACAGATGATTGTTATTGGTGTGGTGTGCCATGGCATATCATGAGAGATTGCCAAAGGAGACATAATATAGAACAACATACTGGGTCAGCTGTTGCATCATCATCTTCAGTTCCTCCATTAGGTAGGGGTAAGCAAGCACCTGTAGGTCATGGCAGTGGTGTTAGAGGGGTAGCTAGCTCTAGTGGGGTCCAGAATTGCGCTTATGCTCAAAGAATCGGCAAAAAATTTGAAAGCTTCACCCGATGTGGTCGCAGGTACATTGTACATCTTTTCACATAATGTGTATGCATTAATTGATCCTAGTTCAACACTATCGTACATCACTCCACTAGTTGTTGGAAAGTTTAAGAGAACACCTAAATTATTGAACAAGCCATTTGATGTGTCTACAATAATTGGTGAATCTATTATAGCTAAAAGGGTTTATTATGGGTATGTAGTAATTGTTTGTGACCGTGACACACTGGCTGACCTTATTGAGCTAGAAATGGTAGAATTTGATGTTATAATGGGTATGAATTGGTTAGCTTCTTGCTATTCCACCATGGATTACCGAACTAAGAGAGTGTACTTCCACTTTCCAAAAGAGGTAGTTATTGAATGGTAAGGCAATATTGGGGCACCAAAGGGTCAGTATATTTCTTACATTAAGGGATATATATCATTTAGTTAGAGTGAGGTTTATGGAGGTACAATCACTATCTCTTCAATCAGTTCCCATAGTAAATGAATTTGTTGATGTGTTTCCTGAGGAGCTTCAAGGTTTACCTCCAGAACGAGAAGTAGATTTTTGTATTGGCTTACTTCTAGGCACTCAGTCGATTTTTATCCCTCCATATATAATGGCCCTGGTAGAATTACGTGAGTTAAAGGAGCAATTAAAAGACTTGCTTGAGAAGGGTTTTATAAGGTCGAGTGTGCCCCCTTACGGTACACCAGTATTATTTGTACGTAAAAAGGATGGCACCTTGAGAATGTGTATCCAGTACTGAAAATTGAATAGGGTGATGATTAAGAGCAAATATCCCCTCCCTAGGATTGATGATTGATTTGATCAGTTACAGGGTCGCAAATGCTTTTCAAAAAAATGATTTGAGATCGGGTTATCACCAAGTGAGGGTAAAGGAGAAAGTTATACCTAAGACCACTTTTAGGACATTCTATGGTTACTTTGAATTTCTTATTATGTCATTTGGGCTAACAAATGCAGCAACTATCTTTATGGATTTGATAATGTCATGACCCAAGCCTTGCGCCTAGATGTGACACGATGAATTAGGAGTCGAAGGGACCCTAAACAAGCCTCTTAGCATATCAATCACACATCCTCGGTCACGGAAGTAAAATAAGTAGCATAAGGTATACATAGAAATGGAAGTAGGACTAAGGGAAGTCTTTGATATTCATAAAAACATAAAGAGTCAAGCTCATAACATAACATACATAGTATAGTATCCAACAACACCTCTAACTTAGAATATGGTGGGGCCAAGAAACTTCCCTGGCTGACCCTCATAGCAATAAGTGTTCAATATAAAAAAGTGTCAACATAGAAATAGTAACATAGATAATGTCCTTAGACTTGACGACTCACCAAAGCTTTTCTCTGAAGTACCGAACTAGCCACGTGGAGGATTATCAGAAGGTGCTTCGGTCCCTACATGGTAATATCTTGTAGGCATAAAGTGTATGTTGCTACGTTTGAATGTGCTGGTAAGTTTAAATGTACTAAGTATGCGTGGTGAAATGCAACAAAGACATAAGCCAATATATTCAAAATGCATAATCATAAGCTATAGATATACATAATCTCGACATGGAATGCATGATCAATGCTTGTAATAAGACACGTTTGTAAATCATTCAACTTGCATAAAATGCCATACATATGTGGGAAGAGACCTTAACCAATAAGAGTAAGACCAAGCGAGCTACAACTTGGAATCCTGATGATTACCCCTCATCGGTAAAGAGGTTGTCTACTTTCCAAAGTAAACTATACTTCACCTTATGGTAACATGACCCATTTCGTATGAAGTTACCCTCCTTACGAGAGCATGACCCATTTTTAAAAGGATTTCATGATAAAGTGCATTAGATGGATCCACTAGAATATATCAGGTAATTATCATAATCCTATGTTGGCACATTGTTTGAGGAAAGGAGTATGGACTCATGAAGATAGTCTACGCCGACATCCAATCCATCAGTGCTAAGCCTAATCCCACATAATACTTGAAAGAATCATACTTTAATCATAACATGAATAGATTATCAGAACATGACTTGAGTAGCTCATAAACATGCTTGACCTCTAGTAGTGAGCCTAACATGAACATAACAATAGATTATAATCATACATGAACCCTTGCTTTAACATGAATGGCTCAAAGGTAAAACTCTTAAAAGGGCTTAACTAGATACTTGTAACATCATAGATACTTTTCTTGAATTCAATAAATGATTGGAAGCCCTTAATCATCATATAGTCACTTGACTTGTAAATCATATAATAGATCATCAATAAATTGAGGATTCTTGTCATGTCAATTTATCAAACACATGGTGGGTTCATGATACTTGTTCAAAATCATGTAATTCAAGAGTGAAATAAGATGACTAAACACAATGCATATCAACCCACCAAACATATATTAAAACCTCATGTAGGGTGCCTTAAATCCATTACAAAATCTCTTGATAATTCATAGTTTCATAGCTCAAAACATCCATAGTCTCAATAGACATAATTCATTCATGCAGTAAACTTGAAATAGGTATGCATGCATAATCAATATATACATGAAAAAATTCCAATATGATTTGTGTTCATAATCCATAATATGAGATACCCATAAGTAATCCAACTTGGAAACATGCAATTTACATGAAAAGGAAAGGTTGGGCTCCATAGGTGAAAGGATCCATGGATGAAAACCCACATATCTTAAACCTTGAATTCTTTGAGGTGAACTTGAAGTAGACTAATAGCTTGAAATGAGTCCTTGAGTTCCAAAATTGAGCTTGAAGTCCTTATATTTGAATGAAAGAATTCATAGAGTCTTAAAGAGGTTTGGGAGAGGGTTATGTGAGTTATAGAGTTGAAAAATGGCTAAGTATGATTGATTTCACGCTTAAATAAGCCTGGGGTTATGACCCAAATGCCTTTCGCCAATATAGAAAAACAAGAAAAATAATACACTGGTCCATGCCCCAGAAGCGACACGGACCAGATGTGGGCCACAAGATACACTAGTCTGTGCCCCTGGTACGTAGCGGCCAGGGCACAGATAGACGCTTGATAAGGAAAATTAGTGAAAATTATTTTTTGCTATGGATCTCTAAAATCGGGGTTATACCCATTTCCCACACAATTTTGCCCCCAGATCGAGAATATGAAGTTAAATTTTTTAAATTATGCACGGATTTTAAGGTATATGGAAATATGATTATTGGGTATTCCGAAGCACATGTGGGCATTTAAATATCTCTCCCTTGGGAACATTCATTCTCGAATGTCAAAGAAACATGCATAATAGAAGTAATCATGAAGATTTTGGCCCGACATGAATGCAACAAATGCACTTAAACATCACTTTTCAAAATGCTCAACATAAATGTCGAAGATCACCATTAACTTGTTAACATAAAACATGGATGCATGAAAAATGACATGAGGGATATAACCTAAGACTTGAAATCATGTGTGGGACTTAAATTACCTTCAGCTAGAGTAGAGTGGAAGAATGGGTATTGTCGTTTCATGTCCGCCTCGGCTTCCCATGTGGCACTTTCAACTTGTTGATTTCTCCAAAAGACCTTGACGGAAGCTAAATCTTTGTTTATGAACCTCTTTACTTGTATATCAAAAATCTCCACTGGGACCTCCTGATAGGTCAAATTATCTTCTACAACACCCACAACTTCCAAGGGCATTATAGCACTTGGGTCAGCCAAACACTTTCTCAACATGGACATATAGATGATTGGATGAACTCTATTCATCTCAATAGGAAACTCCAACTCATATAGAACCTTACCAACTCTCCTCAAAACTCTACAAGCACCCACAAACCTTGGGCCCAATTTCCCTTTCTTGGCAAACCGGACCACACCTTAGATGGGTGAGACTTTCAAGTAAACCTAATTACAAACCTTAAACGCAAGATCTCTTCTCCTGACCTCAGAGTAGGACTTTTGTCTACTTTGAGATGTTTCCAATCTCTCCCTTATCAAGCTCACCTTCTCCAAGTCTTCCATGACCAAATCCGAACCTAGCCAAGCTATCTCCCCCACATAAAATCACCCAACCAGGAATCTATAGTAACTGGCATATAAAGCTTCAAAGGGAGCCATACCAATACTTGAGTGGTAGCTATTGTTGTAAGCAAACTCAATAAGTGGAAGATGTTCATTCCAACTACTCTTAAACTCCAAAACACAAGCTCGAAGAATATCCTCAAGAGTTTAGATAGTCCTCTAGCTTGGCCATCCACTTGAGGATGAAAAGCCATGCTAAGCTTAACATTGTGATGATTGTCACACTCTAATAAGAAAGCGATTGCTATTAGTAATTAACCTAACCAATGCTATGGTTGAATCCACAAGGAATACAAGGATTGACCACAAGATTCCATTACTAAATCATTTGTAGTATCTATAACTATAGTCTCTAAATGGGGGGGGGGGGTCGTGATTCAAAAAAAACATAAAATAAACACTAATTAAAATTCAAGAAAACACTCAATTTTGGGGACAACTTAGGAATTGTGTTCCCCATTGTTAGTTGGCTCAATTACCCTAGATAACGTAACTATGATTGGTGAATCACATGCAGGACAGTAAGTTAGGTTCTTCCAACCCTCTTATGAAGGTGAAGGTCAAATTTCACCATGGCGCTTGGTCGGCAACCATGGCATGCCAACTAACCATTACCTATTGTGCCAATCAATCTCTCCTTCATCAGGTTTGATCTATTAGACAGGAACGCATCAACCAAATCCTATCATCTACTTCCCTTTTTCTATTCGTCACTACCTTGGTTAGGATCGTGATAGAAAATGATTTTTTGTGTTGGACACCACCAAACAAAATTAGTCATGAAGGAAAATAAATAATACATGTAAAACCCCCATCATAAACATGCACAAAACCTAGCTCATCTCAAGTCAACTAACTATGGTTCCCACAACCCCATGTTGCGGATGCTTAGCTAATCGTGGCTAAGATAAAACAAACAAAAATGCACATAATAGACATAGTTGAGAGTTTCACCAATAACAATGAAGGAGATTGGCACCACAAGTTCCAAACCTATAAGATTGATTGATCAACAATGAGTACAAAGAAAGATTTACAATCCCCACAATGGGTTTCCCTAAAGAGAGCAATAATCTACTCTAGAAACCTAGGAAATGCTTCAAAATGTAATGGAGAAATGTCTACTGTTCGAATTCCCTCATAAAAACCTTACTTAAATTGTTTATAGTATTTACAAAATAACCCTAGGAATTATGCAGAAAAGACAGCTGGCACCTGATAAATGTCACAGTTACGACTTGTAGGTTGTCCTATGAGTCATAGTCGGGGTCTCATATCAGGTTCTTTGTATCCTGGATTGAACTGGTATGATCCATAGGTATAAGTCGTTACTTCGCTATGACTCATAATATTGGTCTCGTAGTCTTGATCTTCAGTGTTTGGTCCAATATTTTAGCCTCTGATTCTGACTACGAGTCTATCTATACGAGTAGTAGTATGTATTATGACTCATTGGCTAGGCTCATAGAGATGACCTTCACTTGGATGATTTTTGAATTTTGGTCTCTGATTCTTGCTACAACACCACCCTACGGCTCGCAGGTTGGCTCTTAGGCCTGTACTTCAGTAAAATCTACAACTTTTCTTCAAAATCATGCAAACCTAAATTTTCTACATGATTAACATAAAAACATATCAAAACACTGAAAATTCACTTTAAGAACACACAAAATACCTTGTTTTAGGCACCAAATGTGTTGTAATTTGACAACACATCAACACCCTCAACTTAGAATTATTGCTTGTCCTCAAGGTATTACTACATCTATGCAGACAAAGAGAAATACATAGCAGCTATATCAATTACATATACAATAACTCATTTGGTACAGGTCCCCAACTTCTACTTTCAAAATAGGGATGTCATGTTATTGAGCAAACAAGAACATAATTAGAAACCTGACAATCTAACTTTGACAAGGTAAGGAGCATGAATTGTTCACAATCACTGGTACAGCCATATGCTACTCAACTAGTACAAATGCCCTCACCAGAACGAAGTCCCTCATACTCATCAAAAGCATCTAGAATCAGGGACTGAGGAAGCATTCTCACTCTCACAATTGAAATTCAATACATGTTGATTAACACCATAGGCTTTCCTTCCTACTCATCTTTTCGCTTAGTGATAGAGTGGAGTTGGATCACTTTACGGCTTATAGGTTTGTAACATAGGCTCAAGGTGCTTTGGTGCAGCATTTTGGGCAAGTAGTGACTAAAAGCTATCCTTGAATCATGTTTACCAACACTTGCTTTCATAATCCAACCCTCTTTTCATCAATCCTCCCCTTGTTCTCTTGCTTTGAACTTTTCTCGAGTGCTTTCTTTCTCTTTATCAATAGTGCCTTGATTTCAAACTTATTTTTGCTACTTTTTTCTCAATTAAAGGAACTTTTCTTCTTTTTCTTCACTCAGTTCATGATTTTCTATTTCTTTCTTAATTTCCCAACTAACCACCTTATCAATTTTACTTTGCCACAATAAGGGCTACTCTCAACTTAGGCTTTTAGCCTCAGGTGAAGTACATAATATCTGAGCCTCAAACCAGCGCCACCAAATGTGACCATCCTCAACTTAGGCCTTTGGCCTCAATATCGTTTCACATGTTCAAGGATAGACCAGGGCCAATATTAGGGTATTTCACTAGACAAGGTTAATCTAGCAAGGTATAAAGAAAGAATGAGTACATGATAAGCTCAAAATTTAGAAAAAGGGATTCTCTCACTTAACGTGTGGGTTATTTTAGGCCAAAAATGGTTTCACTCAAAGAACAAAGGCCTAAGATCCTTTCCATATCCACCACATCACCAAAACCAACTTTTAGAGTAACAAGGCAAGTTCTTGGTCCATACAAGATGCATGAATGCAGCAAAATAAGCTCACAACACATATGGCAATTGAATCCACAATCAAGTATAGACTCACAGGTCATGATTTCAGTCTCAACTTACCTTCAAAATATCAAAAAAACATTTCCAGATACTAAAAAATGTATTAATGCATCAGTAATCACCACCTCAAAAAAAATGTTGAGGGTACCCATGATTTTTGCATAAAAAGTTTAAAGAAAATATAAGAACTATATGTATGCCAAAAGATAACATCACTATGCATTTACAAATTATTTATACTTCCTAAAACATTTAGCATAAAATTAAACATCCACAAGGAAAAATAAGCACAACAAGAAAACCTTGGGATCAAAAATAGGGGAAGATATGGACTTAAGACTACTCAGACTTCACCTTAATCCGTAACTTCGACCATCCCACCAAAAGATGATACTTTTTCCTTAAAGTAAAGACAGAAAGAAAAGACGAACACATAAAAACATAACAT